>QRDG01000504.1:387044-481037 GCA_012064385.1 Puccinellia tenuiflora | reverse complement strand
GGATCCAAACACGAAGAGGTGAGTGGGAAAAAACACGAAGAGGTACTCCGTACTTTTTTCTTAACATAACGAAGATGTACCTTGGTATACATTATGGTTTGTCCAGAATCAAACAAACTCTCCATCAAAAAAAAAAAAAAATCAACAAACTCTACAGGCTATCCCAGATACGCCGCCAAGCAACGACCGTATACCTCTTGATTTGCTTGCGATCTGATTGTACCTGCGAGAAACTTCCACGCCGGCGCACACAATCCAAGTTTTTTGGTGCAGCATCAAACCTAGAATCTTCTCGCCTGAATCTCCTCCGTGACCTCGCCACTGGAACTTTGACAGTTATTTCTATCTTCTTAGTCTATGTGTTCAATCTGAAGCTTCCATGTGAATCGGCTCCTACACCAAGCATGGGTGTTCTTTCGTCTTTGAGTGGATGGATCTTATTGTTATTTGGTGTGGCATCAATCGTACAATCTTCTCGCCTGAATCTCCTCCGTGACCTTGCCGCTAGATTTTGAGATTAACGGAGGACTCAACCGACGACCTTCGGAGTACATGAAGCTGGTTTGCGATCTGTTCCTGGACCTGTCAGTAAGAGCAGTAATGTAACTATGTGGTGAGATCGATATTGCAATTGTCAAGCCAGACTGAAAAATCTGTGAACATGTAGAGAACATAAGGCAGGCGCTAAGCTTAGTTTAGTGATTTCAGTGGTTTGATATATACATGCTTTCATTGACTGATTAAGTTAATCTACAGAAGAACCCATACGAATGATCAATTAAATTCCAAAACGGCGAATTCCATCCAAGCAAACTGAGGGTAGTCAATAGACAAGTTACAAGCAACCACTTATATGTGTAGTATCATCAGGCATTTATATCTGTCACTGTCAGGTTACACTGTCAGGTTACGTAACCTGACAAACTTCATTTAAATACTTTCTTTTCGGAATCTTCATATACTGTAGTAATATTCTTACTATATTTATGTTAACATTTTTAATTTCTATGTGGAACCTGACGATGATCCTTTTGTCTTTTCTTCTCAAGTGAAACAGGTTTTCTATGTGGAAGATCCAAAACATGAAGGATGGAACACAGTGGTTGGAGGCAACCCACCGCGTGATTTTTTTGATATGGGCGAGGGGCAATCATCAGACGAATCTGATGATAGTAGTGGGGAGCAATCATCAGATGAAACATATTAGAGGAGTGTGTTTCTTAGCACTGGATGTATTTGGTTTTTTCTTAGAGATCCTAATTTATACAATTGTCAAACAAGTTGTGTAATTGAAATATTATCCCTCTTCAAGATGTATATTCGTTTTACATCTACTGACAATTTGTTTTGAACGATTGAAACCATCGTCAAGTTTTGATATGTTTCCGGACGATTGTAACATCTACATCTACTGCTTACAATTATGTCGAAACTGAAAATATGCAGCTGCTACTACTCTGAATATGCAGATACTACTACTCATAATAATAATTTGATTTGCAGCTGCTGCTACTACTCCAAATATGCATCTGCTACTACGCTGAATAATTCATACACCGGTCAGGCTTTGATATGTTTGGACAAACAAGTCCTGTACCGATAATTTCTTCTCAAATTACAAGTTTCCAGGAACCAAGTTGTTTGTCGAAACTGAAAATAGGCAGCAGCTACTATCTTATATATTTACTAATTGGAGGCACCATAGGAGGCACCACGTTAATTCTAGCAAACTAAAGCTAATTGTCCATCCGATCTGTTGTTAGGCTTTTTACAGCCATTGGATCTAATCCTCAAGAGTCCTTGGCATATGTCCCACGCGTGAGCCCCTTCAACAAAAAAAATAACGATTCGGAATACCAAATAAACATCTCCAATACAGCGTCATAACTTTTCAGCCCCAATGGTGTGTCCGTGTGTAGTCGTGCTTGCCCTAGCGCCGCTCTTCATCTTCTTCGCCTCACATGGGCCCTGTTTTTGCTATCCTCAGCTTCAATAATTCATCCGCGCTGCAACAAATCTAACAGAGTAGGAATCAAATTCACAATCCATTCTCTCTTCAATTCCCTTCCATCCGACGCCCCTCTGATGCATCGCTGTCTTTATGCAGAGAAGCACGGATCCATTGGCAGCCGACAACTAAGAAATTAGGCCTGGGTTGATTCAAGCAGCTTCCTCACTGAGACTGTCGACTGGAGGAACTATGATGGATTGGAAGCATGGCGACACTCTAGCGCAAAATCCTATTCAAGTTCAACTTCTCTCCCCCTTTTCTCCTCTCCATCATGTCATCATAGAAAACCCAATAATTCAGCTTTGTATCATGGTTTATTGGTGCATGTCAGTATGTAGCCACGCATCTATGTGCAGCTCCACCTCCCCACAATTGATTTGTTAGGTGTAGTCTGCGTTCACTTGGGATTGATGGATTAATAGCTAGCAGATTCCTCATACGGAAATCCTGATGCTATTAATCGTGATGTCTCCTATAAGGTAGGATGCAAATGCATCAGGTATCAAGATATTATCTCCTGATCTTTACGTCTCCAGAGATTCCTCATGATATTTTTTCAGGGATCTTCATGAGCAGCGAACGCTGAATATTGCCCCTCCCCAAAGTCAAGTTCGTTCAGGTATCTGTCGGAGCATTGACCAGGCGTCTTTCCTCGGCTGTGAAAAAGATATGCTACATGCTCTCTTCTTCCAAGCATCGGTAAGATACATCAAATTTGTAGATCTTTCAGTCTTTGAGTATTATAGGAAGGAACTGTTATCCAGGGAAGTTGAGAGTCCATGAAGATGCTACCCATATGGCCGTATGGGAGGTTTGGTAGTATTTTTTCTAGAATATGTAAGTCAGTATAGACGCGTGCAATGTAAGCAAATAGACACATATGCCAACTTCTACTACTCCCCCTCAACAATCGTCCACGTACCTCTTGATTTGTCTCTCTTCTTGGCCTAATCCAACTTCTTAATATTTCCAATATTAAACTGATTTGCGTTGAAATAGCTGTCTATTTAGTGAAAGTTTGGGGTTGGCTCTTCGTGGTATATATCAACATGTGAAGTTTATGTTCAATGTAAAGTGCACTGTGTGAGCTGAAAATTATATGGTTGGGCACGTCTCTGAAAACACGCGCCGCATTTCTTCCAGATTAGCCATTGCTTCCGTCCTGCATAGGACTCCTTCCTCCACGTCAAGGCGGTATACTCCCCTCCTCCAGTCGACATTAGCGGCGGAAGCATACATCTGATGGACAGTGCTCACTGCTCAGTACGTGGTCACATAATCATATAGGCGAAATAAGTTGGCACAGGGCAATGTAAGGGGGATGGCGATACTGTCCGCATGTAGCGTAACGCCTCGCTGCCCCTCCTTTCCTATTGTCCAAGATATTTTCCTTCAATTTCGCTCATAAGAATTACGAAACTAAAGTTTATTGTGGAATCAATCTTATGAGAAATAATTATCTTTCTCTCTTTATTGTCGTAGGAAACTTAGTAATTATATTTCAGACAATAGAAGCAACTTTCATATTTGTATCTGATAAGAGAAGCAACTTATATGTCTCTATAAAGTTTAGGAATGCAGCAGTGTGATTTAAAACTCAACGTGCGTGTATTCAGGTGAGTCAGATGTGATAACAGTTAAAAAATAGAGTCAAATGTGCCAATTATGTACCATCAGTTCAAGGTTCTGAAAGGCATGAACTGCTAAATCATTTTCTGTTTCTATGCCGAGATAGAAACCTGAAGGACGCTAACGCTAAAAAAAACTTGAGTTTCTTCAATAAAAATTAGATGTTAATGCTATTTAATCAGGTGTACTATACAGATCCTTTCCAACATATAAGGGCAATGTACATGCTTCCAGCATGGTCCCTGCATCGTCAGACCAGTTAGTAATCCATCAGATACGACGGTGATCAATCCCCAAAGATCTAGAGATAACCTTTAATTTCATGATATGTGCATGTAATAAAATGATTGGCATAACCATTCATACTGAAATGGTTGACATGATGCAATGTTTTTCAATTTATTTTCTAAATCATATCGAAGATCTTAAAAGAAACTGTTGACCAATACATACGGTTACGTAATTATATTTATTATCCAAATAAATATTTATTGTTTATTCATTTATTATTTCTACGATCGCTATACATATTTTAAGACCATACTAAATTATTAGAGAGATTATTAGTCAATAATTAAAGCTTCTAAAATGGAGCGTACACATCCCTATTTATAAGTTGTGTTCACAGGCTATGCTATATCCTATGATCAACAAGAAATAACATTACCGGCTAATTGTATTAGTCTATTAAGAAGTTTGGGTCAGTTGTTTAGCAACGCAATGGACTTTAATTTAGTTAGAATGATAAGACTTCGTAGTAAATTCATGTTGGATCCGGCATTGTACTTTTCTTGATAAGATGTATAGTAATAGTAATATCTGTAAGTTCAACATATGTAATATCTTGAGTTATTAAAATAAAACTAACATGTTTGGACATTTTTCATAGTTTTCATGATGGTACGAAAATTCAAATTTATCAAGTTAGGTCTAACATCTGATAATACTTAAATTTAAAAATAAATTGTATATAGTTTTAATATTCTACATAATAGCCCCGTGCATGTGCACGGGTTGATGACTAGTACTCTGAATAATTTGATATGAGCTGGGTGGGGAACCGGACTAAGAACACGAGGGAGACTTGGGGAGAGATGCGGCAGAATTGGGAACTCACCAGGAACTAGTAGGCGCGGTCGGAGTCGACAAGGGAGCACCGCGTTCACGCCATGGACGACGCCCGCGGAGGGCGGGCCACACGAGCGGGGCGGGGACGACCCGGCGATGACCAAGCTCGATGGGAGCGTCAGGAAGCTTCGAGGACTCCAGTAGAAGGCGGGGGACACGAGCAGAAGCATCAGGTCTCGCCAGATGAGGGGATCGACGCGGCGGGGGTGACGGACCGGAGCGGAGGCAGATGAGCTCGCCAGCTCGGCCACGGAAATAAAAGGCCTCCTGGGTTGATTCCTTCGGTAGAACGAACAAGGAGGGCGCGGTGGAGCTACCAGGCAGGGTGGAAGAGCTCAGAGTGGTCTATGGAGACGGGTGGGAATGTGGCCGCGGCGCTCGGCAGGTGCTCGACACGCACCTGCTTGAGCTAGAAGATGTGGCATACAAATGACAAGGAGGGTCCTGAAAAAACATAAAATACAACATAGTGTTTTTTATATAAAATAAAGACCCTACAAAGGGAATCGAAATTGCAATCCAGTCCTTCTTCATCCATCCTCTCAATTCGGTCATTCACGCCGCCATATGTGGATAAGAATTCCATGTCATCGGTACATGGGACCCACGCGACCACGTGTGTGAAAGTCCCTGTGGCGCGCAGTACTCATGACACGCCACTGGAATCTTTGTATCGGTGGCGCGCCCATCTAACACGCCGCAAGCCTAGAGGCGCGTGGTGGCGTGGCAACCCTATCCAAACGCCACCGCAATCATAAGCGGCGCCGCGTGGACGGCAAAAGTAGCTCGACTTTATCAAGCTCGTGTGGCAGGACATGCCATGGATGAAGCAGATCCAGCCCAAGTACTCCATGTCGTCGCCCCATTGGGACGGCGTGTATCTGAAAATATTATTATTATAATATTTGATTATGTTCGAATTTTTATTTTCTATTATTGCAATTATTATTTTGGTCTCCTCTACATCTTATAATGGTACGTGAACCTAAATATAAATAAAAGAATCAGTTTCTACTTAAATTTCTAAAAAAATGGATTATACCGACATGTGTCTTGAGACGCTTTATCAAAAGGAAAGTAAAACGATGTATGTACATATACGTCCCAAATATGGATATGCATAATGTGTATAAAAGGATGTACGTAATGTGTATGGAATACGTATGAACTCATGTATACGGAATACATATGAACTCATGTATACTGAAGACGTATGAACTCACAATATAAGATTGTACCGCGTATGTGAAAAAAACATCTCTAATCTTCATTACGACGCAAAATAGCGTGTCTTTATATGTGTAGACGTGCTTTTCGAGCGTCTCTTTAAAACGTCTTTACATATGTCGACACGCTTAGTAAGCGTCTTTATATCATTTGAGACGGTGCATAAGGAGACGCTCCAACGACGCTTTATGAAAGCGTCTGTAGATGCCTCTAGCGATGAAATATCACGTCTCTAGCCTTTAAATTAATTTGGCGTCCCTACGTGACTAGTGTGTTGTAGTGATGTTTGTCTGCTAGCTTTTTTGCGCCGGGTTGCTTCAAAGCGTTCCGGCACCGAAAGGCGGCACTTGTTCTGGGTCTAAACAGATTGGTCATTGTGTACCCTGTTACTCAGCAAGTTTGCTTCGCAATAGGTTTGCCGACGCTTAAAGGCTAAGGTGTCAAGGCCAGAATAAACTGAGGCATAAAAATTGCAAACTTGCAGAATAGATAAGCCGAATTAGAACGGCAAAAGACTTCGTTGTTTACAAGCATTTCATATTGTTTGAACAACCTTACATCTTAATATTTGCATTTTCAGGAAGGCCGGCTCAAAGGAGCAAGTTCGGCTTATGCAGATTTGTCCGCTTCTTCGCCGTCATCATCAGACTGGACGGGAGTTGGCGGGCATGGCACTTCCTTGAAGATGGTGGTCAGGGAGACCATCTTGGCAATTTTGCTGGCGTAGCCGGAGACGGAGCGAAGGATTTTCTTGCGCTCTTGATCGTCCAGCGGCGAGCCGTCCTCCTTTTCAAGAGGGAAGCCAGATGCAACGCGCCAGGCTTCTGCCTCCGGGTAGTGCGCCATCATTAGGCCCAATGCCGTCTTTGCACCTCCACGAGCACTGGACTGCAACCGTTTGTCAAAGAACGAAGTCGCCTCGTCCAGTTCGGCTTCCAAACCTGCAAGGTCCGTCAAGGGTTCGGGGTTGCCGGGAAAAAAATTCTCGACAAGCTTTTTTCCCGAAGAAAGTATCTTCGGGATAAGCTCCCCTACTTCCAAGATCCGGTCAAGCCGGTTTTCCGCTGTCAGTTCATGGCCATAACCCGCCGGAGCTGTAAAAGGCGAAATTCATGTTAAAAGTGGCAAAGACAGAAAGCAGTGAATTTGAGGTTTTAAGTAACCTACTCAAAAGCTGACTGTCGATGGCCACCGATTCGTCGAGGCGCTTATCAAGCCGGTCCTGGATCTCACGAAGGGCATCCTTGTGATTCTGCCTCTCCGTCTCCAAGATTTGTTCGGCTTGCGCAAGGCCCTTCTTGGCCGTCTCTAGCTCCGTTGACATTGATTGGTTAAGCTTTTTTAGCTCAATGTTTTCGTCGCGGAGCCGGTCGAGAATGTCGGCGCTCTCGGCAAGCTCCTTGGCTTTTATAATGGCGTCTGCAAGACAAAAAGTCAGCAGTATAAAAATAACCATTATACAAAGTTAACTTTTCGGCATTCTTACCTTGGTACTGAACCCGGTCCGCCTCAAGCCCGGCGATGATGGCGTCCTTGTTCGCCAGCTCAGTTTTTAGCCGGCGCATCTCCTGATTTCGCACACCCAAACAATTGATGGTTTCAGCGCCAATTTTTTGGTGGATCTGCGTAAGGAATTGCTAAAAGCCTAAAACTGTATTGACAAGTCAAACTGGCTACAGGACGGCATTTCATGGCTGGGGGGCTAAACATATGCATACGCATTGACTCGGATCACTATGTCGGCTAGTTCTTACAACTTAACCCGGCATAGTGCTCGGGGGCTACTGGGGAAGATATGTACCTGGTAGTGCTCGCGGAGAAGGGACATGCCGGCCTCAAAGCTGTCAGCAAAGTAGTTCTGCTGGTCTTCGAGGATCTCTATGACATCAAAGGTGTCATAAGCCTTGGTTTGTTCCGGCTCATCATCCCGGACGGTTGTTCCTTTCTTCCGGGGTAGCCGAGGGGCACGCATGAACCGGCTCATGAATTCCGGCTTGATGTATCCCTCTTCGTCAAAAGCCTCTGCCTTGATCGGAGGAAAGAGCGAGGCATCATTAGCCGGAGCTTCAGTCACAGATGGGGAAGGAGTTGCTGTCACCTTTCCCATCATCTCCTTCCATTGCGGGGGAGGGATAATCCCGGCTCTTCCCAGAGTGGGGCCCGCCACCGTGGTACAGGTGTTTTCCTCAATTGGGTTCGGCTTTGGGACCGAAGGAGTAGCGGGAGCAACAGCGGGAGATGTCTTCTTCCGCATGGCGCATATCTTTTGCTTAAGGGCTGGACCCTTCTTTATCCTGCAAAGGTGAAGGGCTAAGCTTAGCAAATCCGGCATTGTTGCAGAGTAGGGAGGAGATGTTGTCAGCCGACTTACTTCTTGCTGGGGATATTGAGCCCAGCGAGAGCGTCATCATCCTCTGATGACTTGGCGCCAATCGTATCAGATTGGCTTCTCCTCTTCCGGCTCTCTGCAGGAGCCGAAGAAAAGACGACTGGCCGCTTGGTCACTTTGCTGGACGACGTGCCAGCTGACCCGGAGGCGGCAACACCGGGAATCTGAAGAATAAACACAAGTCAGATTGTTAAGCATACAGTCAAAATCCCTTGAAGAATTGAACTTTGGGTTCGGCAAAGTACCTTCGGGGGAGGGTTGGTTGCCGTATACATCGGCAGTGACTCTTCATATTGCCGGCCTTCGTTAGGCCGGGCTTTGATAAGCCGGTTGAGGCGCGCTTGGTAGAGCTCCTCTTCCAGGTCTTCTTTGCTGGTCCTCATGGGATCAGCATTACCTGTGTACTCGCATAAGAGGCGAGTGCGGTGCTGGAGGGGCTGGATCCGCCTCTTGACCCAGCATATTATGGTGTCCTCCCCAGTTAGGGGAGGAGAGCCGGAGGTCAACTCCGAAATCTTTGCTTGAATGGCGGCATGGTCTGCCGGCATTCTAGCTGACGGTTTCTTTTTCCACGAGGGCAGGGGCGTGCCGGCCTCGTCCGTGAAAGGGGGAAGCCCCTGCAGCCGGTTCGGCGACGCCACGTCCTTGCAGTAGAAAAAGGTGGACGCCCATCCCATTGCCGAATCAACGATTGGTACCTGAGGGTACCAATCTATATCCCGCCGGTAGTTGAAGCTGATAGAGCCGACCACCAGCAACTCCTTGTTCACAGTTTGCCTCTTGACTAAGAAGCATCTTTGGAAGAAGTCTAACCTAGGTTTTAAGCCTAAGTAGCCTTCAAAGAGCGCTACAAAGCCGGAGATGTATAACAAGCTGTTGGGGGTGATGTTGTGGAGCTGGAGGCCATAATGATCTAAGATCTCTATCAGAAAAGCCGACGGCGGCATAGAAAAACCCCTAGAAATATGGGAAGAGAGAAGTACCCGCTCATCTCTGATCGGAGTCGGGTACGGGTCGCCTAAGGCGGAGCGCCAAGCCGGCGCAGACGCGGAAGACGGAGGAAGGATGCCGTCGGAGGCCATGCCTTGAAGCTCGCCTTCTTCTACAGCGGAAGTGACCCAGTTGTGGGTCGGGTTGTTGGCAGCTCCTTTGTTGTTGCCGGCTTCCTCTTCCTCCTCTTCTTCGCCGCCACTAAAGCCTTCGGCTGTAGCATCAGCGGCCGCAGAAGCGATGGTCGCCGTGGCGGCGGCTTCGGCCGCGGATTTTGCTAAAGCCACTTTGTCGCGGCCTGCGACAGTAGAGGTGCTCGTCGGGGCTAGAGAAGATGCAGATGCAGCGGTGGTTGGCACGGTGACGGCAGCGGCGGTCGAGGACGCGGAGCTGTCCATCGGCGGAGCCGAGTCGAGAGGCGTTGATTCGATGATGGGAGAGCTCGGAGCGCCGGACGCCATGGAGTACAGTGGAGAACCGGAGGAACTCGAGCTTGGGAGATCTGAGGGAGGAAGAAGATAGGGTTTGCGAATGCCTAGTGGCTGCGGCGAAGGCAAGGCGACCGGTATTTATAGCGGACGCGCAGAGATTCTCGCAACGGTCCGGAGCCGAAATTTTCGCCACGCATCACGGATCAAGCCGTTGTGAGATGATTTCTTCCCTCTGATGCCTCGATTCTCGCGCGGGAAAAACGGAGTTAGCCCCTATGTTCAAAGATGCTCCTCCACTCACTCTGCCGGTCTGATAGAGCTGTCAAATCGACAGACGCGTGTCAAAGCACACTCAAGTGTTTTTCCGGCATAAAAAGTCGGCACGTTGAGGACGACAAAAAAGTTGGCATGATTGCAGGTTTCTGGGAATGCTCCAAGACTGAAGATGGATGAAGGGTTTCCCGGACAATGCTTTGCCGGAAGACTGAAGCCAACCGCTGAAGTACCTTGAAGCTTTCCGGGGGCTACTATTGGGGTTATGCGAACAGGTACCTTCACGAAGGAGGCTAAAGCCAACGTACCATGGTGGCCCATAGTGGTAGTAAGCCGAATTCCGGCTTACTGGGCAGCCCAGTGCGATGAAGCGCAGGAGGCCCATCCAGCTAAGGGAAGGTTCTAGAAGCCGGCCCGCACTGAGGATGACTTAGCCCACAAGGCAGAGCCCAAGCCGGATTAGAGTAGAACTCTGTGACTTAGTCGGTTAGGTTTCCTCCTGTAAGCCCTAGGTCCGGACGCCTTTATAAGCCGGCCTACGGAATGCCTTAGGGCATACTTTTCAAAGGCTCTAGACACCTTTCATTGTAATCGGCGCATATTGCCCTTATAGTGAGTTATAGCAGCACGTAGGGTTTTGCCACCGTTGCAAGATCTGAAGCTGGGTAAACCTTTTGTCTTCCCGTCACCGGAATACCCCACATCTCCTAAACCCCTCTCTCTACTTAGCTCGATGGCACCCCTGCCACGGCTAGATTCGACAATACCACGACAGCTTATCGTCCAGCAAGTGGCCAAGATCTTCCAGTGCTATAGTGGATCACTCAACACATATCTCGACTGGTGCCTGGATATCATATCAACTTTGGATTACTTTTCTATATCTCATGTTTCTAGGCAGGACAACTGGCTCGCCAACGAGTTGGCACAGCAGGCATCAGGCTATCATGTCAGTAGAGGAGTATTTTTCACAGCAGAGAAGCCGATGCTAGCTGTCGTCAATGACTCGGAAGCTGGAGGAAAAACCGGGTCATCTAACTCAGACGATGGAGGGAAAGCCGGATTATCTAATTTGGCTCTGGTGGAATCCGGTGGAACCCGGTTAGCTGATTGGAGGACACCTATTGTTGATTATCTGAAGAATCCGAGTCAGAAAACAAATAGGGCTGTTCGGCGGCTTGCTTTTAAGTATACTTTGATAGATGACGAGTTATATCGCCGAACAGCTGATGGTCTTCTTCTTAAATGCCTTGATGAAGATCAATCTCGGGTTGCCATGGGAGAAGTTCATGATGGTTTATGCAGGACACATTAGTCGGCTCACAAAATGAAGTGGATGCTCAGACGAGCTGGATTCTATTGGCCGACGATGATTAATGACTGCTTCTGATACTACAAGGGATGCGAAGCGTGTCAGAGATTCGGAGATATTCAGTTAGTACTGGCTTCACTTCTTAATCCGGTAATAAAGCCGTGGCCTTTTCGAGGATGGGCATTGGATTTCGTTGGTACGATTAACCCGGCTTCATCCAAGGGGCATCGGTTTGTGTTGGTTGCTACTTATTATTTCACCAAGTGGTCCGAAGCAGTACCCCTGCGGAATATGACCCACAAAGAGGTAATTCAATTTGTCACGGAGCATATTGTTAATAGATTCGGTATCCCGTAAACTCTCACTACAGATCAAGGTACCTCCTTCATGGCTAAAGAGGTGAAACAGTTTGCCGAATCACTCGGGATCAAGATGCTCAGTTCATCTCCATATTACGCTCAAGCCAATGGACAAGCCGAGTCAAGCAACAAAATTCTGATCAAGTTGATTAAGAAGAAAGTACATGACTACCCGAGAAGGTGGCATGAGGTACTGTCCGAGGCATTGTGGGCTCACCGGATCTCAAGGCATGGTGCAACCAAGGTAACTCCCTTCGAGTTAGTTTATGGACAAGAAGCCGTTTTACCGGTAGAAGTAAATCTGGCTGCTTTGAGGTTCGCTAAGCAAAATGATTTGTCGGCTGAGGGTTATCACAATTTGATGATGGATAACATAGACGAGGTAGCTGACAAACATATCAAGGATCTGAAGGACATTGAGAAGGAGAAGTTCCGAGTAGCAAAAGCTTACAACAATAGAGTCCGGATCAAGGATTTTCAAATCGGCAACTTGGTCTGGAAAGTTATATTGCCAATCGGTTAAAAAAGCCGAAGATTCGGCAAATGGTCACCGAGTTGGGAAGGGCCACTCCGAGTCGTAAGGATTGTACCCGGTAACTCATATCTGGTGGAGACATTGGAGGGCCACATATTGCCTCGAGCTATCAATGGGAAGTATTTGAAGAAATTCCACCCGAGCGTGTGGCAAACTGCATAAGCAGCACAAATGGCCGATGAGCTTAAGCATCGCCCTTAGACAAATCTTCTACATCGGATATTTTCTAGTACGCAAGCTTTACTAGAAAACAGGGGGGCATGTGTTAGCACTCGTTTTTGGCAGGTCCCAGGTTCAAGTTCACTCAAGAAAATGGAGACCCGGCAGAAGTCAACCCGGCGGGAGTTAACCCGGTTTAGTCAGAAACCAGGTCACAGTTTCAAGCTCACTCAGAAAGAAATGGATGACTCGGAGAGGACATGGGATGATGACCCGGCAGGAGTTAACTCGGTTGCAGACAGAACCCGGTGCAGGTTAGACTAGAAGCTTCCTGAAGATTCCACAAGCTGCACCAGAGATGCCGGATGCGAGGTGATTTAATGCTTGCAAAGCCCAAAACGGAAGTCGGTGGCGCCAGAAGGAGTTCGGGATCAACCCGGAAGGACAAAGGGTAACTTTCCAAAAGAAGCCAGAGACGATGCTTGCAGTCCGAATCCAACACGACGCCGGCCAGGAATCTTACCTAATTTAGTAGTAGAAACTAACGTATGCTATGAGTTGTAATCCTTGTAGAAGTACAACACTAGTAGAAAAGGGGGCAACAGTGTGCCCCCTTTTGTACCAGTTGTACGAAAACCGGTACTAAAGGGGGCATTAGCACCGGTTGTATATCTATGCCAGCCGTGCCCCAAGCCTCCAACCCTTTAGTACCGGTTGGTATTAACAACCGGTACTACAGAGTAGCCTTTAGTACCGGTTGTTTATACCAACCGGTACTAAAGGGTTGGAGGCCCCACGGCACATGCGGCCGCGGTTGGTGGCCCCACGGCAAGCCCTTTAGTACCGGTTGTTATTACCAACCGGTACAAAAGAGTAGCCCTTTAGTACCGGTTGGTCAGAACAGTCGGTACTAAAAAGGTTCTGCCTATATCTTCTTCCACCCCGAGCCGGCCAGCTCCATTTTTGAAGCAACCCGAGCCCAACTCCATTTTTCCTCTCTCCCAAGATCTAGTCACCCCATTTTTCTCCAACATTTGTCAAGATTTGTGGCACCCTATACAAGGGTTAGCAACTTCTTCATCTTCTCTTCCAGCATTTCAAGTTTAGCTCATTTTCTTGCTAGTTAAACTAGTTTGATTTTTGTAGTGCTTGCAAGGTGTTTGATGAAATGCCTAAGTTAGGGATTTCATTTATTTTATATGCATTTTGAGCTCAAATTAGAGTATAATTTGTGGTTTCATATAGTCGTCCCGTCCCCTTCCTCACCGCCGTCGATCGCCCGCGCCGCTCCGTCACCGACACCACCTCGGTGAGCCTCTTTTTTATCTTTTATTTAAAAAATGTTAGTTATATGATTTAAATGCATAATTATTTCTTGTATAATTTTCTTATGTTTTTTAATATGTATAGTGTCATGGTTTTGATATCCGTCCCCGTCGGCCCTCGTCCGGTCTATGATTCGGATGTGGTATATTTTTATAACTATTTATTTTGTTTCGTGGTTATAACAATCATGCCGACCAACTTGACATAGATATATTTTTATTTAGGAGGTAGTTGAACCGGAAATTCCAGCCGACCCTATTGTCGAGTTTTTAGAAAAAGAAAACAACGATTTGAAAGCAAAATTGAAGATAAGTGAAGATCTTTGTCTCCAATGCCTGGAAGAGAAGATGGTATTGGACTTGAAGATTGCCGACATCGTTGATGCTCACGGGGTCGAGCTTGCCGACGTCGTCGCTGCTCACGAGATGAAGATGGATGCAATGCGTGTCAAGCTTAAAAAGATTAGAAAATATGTCATTAGTCAAGAGGCTTGGTATCATTATGCTGTTGGTTCAATAGTTACCTTGGTTTTGATTCTGATCGCATTTGTTGTTGGATTAAAATTCTTTAGATAGTTGTATGTTAGTTTCAATTGATGTATGTTTTGTGAGAACTATGTATTACATTTGGGCACTACTCTACTTTGGTTTTAATGTGAAGAACTTGTATTAATTAATTTGATCATGTATCTCTATTAATTATTTAGCTGGTGTAATGGTTTTTGATATATTTATGTAATGCAGATGACCCGAGAATGGATGTACGGTGATCGACGCTGTCCCGAGTTCATTGATGGCATGCATCGTTTTCTCGATGTGGTTAAGTTAAACAAGCTGAAGAATGGTTTTATGATTTGTCCATGTGATGAATGTCGGAATACGAGGAATTACCCGAGCGTAAGAACCGTACACTCCCACCTGCTGCGACAAGGCTTCATGCCCAATTATTTTTGTTGGACCAAGCATGGAGAAAGAGGGGTTATAATGGAAGACCCTGAAGAAGAGGATGATGACAACTATCCTGTGTTCTCTGAACATGGTGATACTACAATGGGGGAAGAAGAAGTTGAGCATGAGCTCATTGTTGATCAGTCCGATGATGATTATCTTCGTCGGGTCATTCTTGATGAACAGATGAAGTGCGGAAGTGAAAACGAGTGGTCGAAGTTGGAGCGCATGTTAGAGGATCACAAAAAATTGTTGTACCCAAATTGTGAAGATGGCCAGAAAAAGCTGGGTACCAACCTGGAATTGCTGCAGTGAAGGCAAAGAATGGAATATCTGACAAGGCATTTCAAGAGTTGCTACAAATATTTAAGAAGCGTCTTCCAAGGAATAATGAATTGCCCCACAATACATACGAAGCAAAGAAGATTGTCTGCCCTCTTGAATTAGAGGTGGAGAAGATACATGCATGCATCAATGACTGCATCCTCTACCGCGGTGAGAAGTACGAGAATTTGAATACATGCCCGATATGCGGTGCATTGCGGTATAAGATCGGGCGAGATGACCCAGGTGATGTTGAGGGCAAGTCGAGCCCCAGGAAGAGGGTTCCCGCGAAGGTGATGTGGTATGCTCCTATAATACCACGGTTGAAACGTTTGTTCCGAAACAAAGAGCATGCCAAGTTGTTGCGATGGCACAAAAAAGACCGTAAGGAAGACGAGATGCTGAGACACCCCGCTGATGGGTCTCAGTGGAGAAACATCGACAGTGCATTTGGGGATTTTGCAGCTGACGCAAGAAACTTAAGGTTTGGTCTAAGTACAGATGGCTTGAATCCGTTTGGGGAGCAGAGCAGCAGTCATAGCACCTGGCCCGTGACTCTATGTATCTATAACCTTCCTCCTTGGTTGTGCATGAAGCAAAAGTATATTATGATGCCAGTGCTTATCCAAGGCCCGAAGCAACCCGGCAATGACATTGATGTGTATCTGAGGCCATTAGTTGACAAACTTTTACAGTTGTGGTCTGACGAAGGCGTACGTGTGTGGGATGAGTACAAACAGCAGGAATTTGGCCTACGAGTGTTGTTGTTTGTAACCATCAATGATTGTCCTGCTCTTAGTAACATTTCAGGACAGTCAAACAAGGGATACAATGCATGCACGCACTGTTTAGATAAGACTGACAGTATATATTTAGGTAACAAGAATGTGTACCTGGGGTCAATTTCTTCCAAACAGGCATCACGTAAGAAACAGAGGCAAGCATTTCAAAGGTGAGGTAGATAACCGGACGAAGCCTACACGCCCTGATGGTGATGTTATATATGGCATGGTCAAGGATTTAGAAGTAATATTTGGAAAGGGTCCTGGCAGTCTATCTGTTCCGAAAGACGCAAACAAGCACATACCCTTGTGAAAAAGAAATCTATATTTTGGGATTTGCCTATTGGAAAATCCTAGAGGTTCGCTCTGCAATCGACGTGATGCACGTGACGAATTTTTTTGCGTGAACCTGCTAAACTTCTTAGGCGTGTATGGGAAGACGAAAGATACAGCGGATGCACGGCAGGACCAGCAACGTACGCACGAAAGAGACAACCTGAATCCAGAGAAGTATCAAGGTACTGCTAGCTACGCTCTTACCAAAGAAGAGAAGGAGATCTTTTTTCAAATCCTGAGCAGTATCAAGGTCCCGTCTGGCTACTCATCGAAAATAAGGGGAATAATAAACATGGCAGAGAAAAAGTTCCAAAACCTGAAGTCTCATGACTGCCACGTGATTATGACACAATTACTTCCGGTTGCATTGAGGGGGCTTCTACCGGAAAACGTTCGAGTACCCATTGTGAAGCTATGTGCATTACTCAATGCAATTTCTTAGAAGGTAATCGATCCAGCAACTCTACCAAGTTTACAGACGGGTGTGGTCCAATGTCTTGTCAATTTCGAGTTGGTGTTTCCACCGTCCTTCTTCAATATTATGACGCACCTCATAGTTCACCTAGTCGAAGAGATTTCCATTCTCAGTACTGTATTTCTACACAACATGTTCCCCTTTGAGAGGTTCATGGGAGTGTTAAAGAAATACGTTCATAACCGTGCTAGGCTAGAAGGAAGCATGTCCAAGGGCTATGGAATAGAGGAGGTCATTGAGTTTTGTGTTGACTTTATTCCTGATCTTAAGCCGATCGGTGTTCCTCAATCGCGCCATGAGGGGAGACTGCGTGGAAAAGGCACGCTAGGAAAGAAAGCAACAAGAAGTATGAACGGGCATTCTTCCACTCAAGCACACTACACAGTTCTACAAAATTCCATATTGGTGGCTCCGTATATCGTGAAACACATGGATATTTTACGCTCCGAATACCAGGAGTAGACTAACTTCTGGATTAAAGGAAAGCACGTGGAAACTTTCGGCAGTTGGTTGCGTACACATCTCATTAATAACACCAATGTAGGAGATGAGCTATACTTGTTGGCCAAGTCACCATCTTCGACTATATTGACTTTCCAAGGATACGAGATAAATGGGAATACATTTTACACGGAAACCCAAGACAAAAAGAGCACTAACCAAAACAGTGGTGTCCGCTTTGATGCAACAAACGACGATGGGACAAAGGACACATATTATGGTTGCATATAGCAGATATGGGAACTTGACTATGGACCTTCTTTTAAGATCCCTTTGTTTCAGTGCAAATGGGTCAACCTGTCAGGCGGGGTAGAGATGGACCGGCGGTACGGAATGACTATAGTGGATCTGAACAATCTTGGGTACCACACCGAGCCATTCGTCCTAGCCAATGATGTGGCTCAGGTTTTCTATGTGAAGGACATGTCTTCCAGACCGAAAAAAGAAAAGATAAGCAAGCCGATACATCATACGATCAGCCAAAGCGCCTCATAGTTCTTTCAGGAAAAAGAAACATCGTGGGAGTGAAGGACAAGACAGACATGTCAGAAGATTACAATAAGTTTAATGAAATTCCGCCCTTCAAAGTGAAAACTGACCCAAGCGTCGTGTCAAATGATGAAGATTGTCCATGGCTACGGCGCAATCAGAAGAAAGGGACACACACGAAGAAAAAAGTGAACACTAGATAGGGATGTTGTCGGTGATGTGTAATAATTAATGTATTAAACCTTTTATCAAATGCACACGGTTTCCCCGTCATACAGCCCAACGGTGGCTCATGAGTGCCTGCATATCAAATGCACCGTTGGGCTGTATGACGGGAATCCGAATGATTTGTATTCGGTCGATGAACTGAAGTATTTTGTAGATAGAACAAAACACACAGTTTCCCCTGCATACAGCCCAACGGTGGCTCGTGAGTGCCCACATATCAAATGCATCGTTGGACGTATGCAGGGAATCTGAATGCTTTGTATATCAAATGAACTACATTGAGTGTCGAACATGTTCGAGAGGGGGGTTTATATAGGGTCATGTGGCTGATCCAACACTGGTTTTGCCCTCAAAAGAAACACATACCCCTGATCCAACGGCTCACAAGTTCTTGAAAGAAACACACCCCTGATCCAACGGCTCACAAGCGCTTGAAAGAAACACACGATCTGTGTGCTTCTTTACTCCCGGTTGGTGTTACCAACCAGGACTAAAGGCGGGCTTTGCGGTCACGACTCGTGTCAGTCACGTGTCCTCCCCTATCGCTGTCCTGGCCATGTGTGTCCTCCCCCAGCGCTGGACATAGATTCTACATGTCCAGGGCTTAAGTTTGATATAAAGTTTGTCAAATTTGGACAATTGAATCAATAGATATAAAACAAATCATAAAAATATACGATTTTCATAAATATTGAAACAATTAAACTAAGTATAAAAGAAAAATAAACTAGAGCAAAAAAAATTCATATCAAAAGCATTTTTCGAAATTCAAATTATATAAAAAACAATCAAACATGCATTTTGTTTCAATTTTTTGATGATATGGATTTAAATCTATGTCAAATTTACTCAAATTATCCATTTGAAATTTGAATACATTCAACATAGTCAAATTTGAAAATAACCAGTAGCAAAAGATTCTACATGTCCAGGGCTTAAGTTTGATATAAAGTTTGTCAAATTTGGACAATTAAATCAATAGAATCAAGAAATCAGGAAAAAGAACAAAGAAAAAAGAAATTCCAAAAAAAATACCTTTAGTACCGGTTGCAGCTACCAACCGGTACAAAAGGTTTGTTTCGCGTGCGGGAATTTAAGCGGCCGAAAAAGACCTTTCGTACCGGTTGCAGATACCAACCGGTATTAAAGGGGGTCTTTTGTACCGGTTGGTATGTGCAACCGGTACTAAAGGCGTTTTTGTATATAACGCGGCTGTTCCTTTCAGTTAGCAGAAATCGATCCGTCATCTCCTCCACAAACATGCTCCGGCCGGCGAAGCCCTGCCAAAATTTTCGGCCGCCGCCACGCTCCGGCCTCCGCCGCGCCCCCCGCCGTCGCGCACTCCTGCTCTGGCGGCCGTTGCGCACCCTGCTCCGGCCCCCCCTCAGCCGCGCCCCCCGCCGCTGCGGACGCCCTCCACCGCGCCCCTCCACGCTGTCGACGGCGCCGCCGCACTCCGCCACGTGGCCCGGCCCTGACGCCGCCCTCCGCCGCGCCCCTCCAGGCCGTCGACCGCGCGCCCGGCCCCGACATCGCCCTTGTTAGAGTTAGATTAGAATTACTATTCGTATCGTATGCGAATTGGTTACTATTTGTAATACTTGATGTACAAGTTGATTACTAATATAAATAGAGGGCCAGCCGTGTGGGCAATACCACGGCAAACAAACCTTTTCAAACTTGGCAACGGTGGCGGCAACGGCGGTGGCAATGGCGGCAACCGTAAATACCGACCACGCTGCCAAATCTGCAAGAATTGGGGACATGAGGCCCTCAACTGTCGCAATCGCTTCAATCAGGTGTATCAAGCCGATGACCATCGCTCCGGCAACTCTGCCGGCACTTACCATGATGAACAACCATGGTTCATGGACTCCGGTGCCACCGATCACCTCACCAACGACATGGCGCGTCTCAACGTCCAGGAGTGGTACCACGGCAAGGATCAAGTTCAAGTCGCCAATGGTACAGGTTTGTCTATTGCGCATGTTGGTAATTCTCGATTAGCTGGTCCTTTGCAATCTCTTGCTCTGAAGAATGTTCTTCATGTTCCTAATATTAGCAAAAATTTGCTCTCCGTCTATCGCCTTGTTTCTGATAACGACATCTTTATTGAGTTTCATAAATACTTTTTCTTTGTCAAGGAAAGGCCACGAGGAAAATCATTCTTCGCGGTAGGAGTCGTGGTGGCCTCTACCCTCTTCCGTTTGGTCGCGCTTCTTCTCAGGGGCAACATGCATCATCCAGTATCAGGCTTTCGTCTCTTCAATGGCATCAACGTCTTGGCCATCCTTCAAATAGTGTAGTTCAAAGCATTGTTAAGTCCAATAAATTGTCTTGTTCCCCAACCTCCGAGTCTTCTGTGTGTGACGCTTGTCAACGTGCTAAGAGTCATCAATTACCTTATAATTATTCTTCTCGTGTTTCTGAAACGCCTCTTGAGATTATTCACACTGATGTTTGGGGTCCTGCTTTACCTTCTTCTGGAGGTTTCAAATACCACGTCAGTTTAATTGATGATTATAGTCGCCATTGTTGGATCTATTTGATTAAACACAAATCTGATGTTGAGGGCATCTTCTATATTTTTCAGAAACATGTTGAGCGTCTCCTCAATGCCAAAATCCGCACCGTGCAGTCCGACTGGGGCGGGGAGTATCACCGTCTTCATGCCTATTTCCAACGCACGGGAATTTCCCATCGTGTGTCTTGTCCGCACACTTCCCAACAAAATGGGATTGCCGAGCGCAAGCACCGACATCTTGTAGAAACAGGGTTAGCACTTCTTGCGCACTCATCTCTCCCACTTCGTTTTTGGGATGAAGCTTTCCTTACCGCCTGTTATCTCATAAACCGCATGCCTTCTCCTGTGCTTCAAAATTCCACACCCATATATCGTCTTCTCAACATGGCACCGGAGTATTCTTTCTTGCGCACCTTTGGTTGTGCCTGTTGGCCGAGTCTTCGTAAATACAGCTCCCGCAAATTGGAATTTCGCTCCAAGATGTGTGTTTTTCTGGGGTATAGTCATATGCACAAAGGTTATAAGTGTCTCAACCGTAGCACGTGCCGTATCTACATCTCTCGTGATGTTGTTTTCGACGAGAAAGTTTTCCCTTTGCCACTCCCGGCGTTACTGTCGATGTGTCTCAATTACTCCCAGTTTCTTTTCCTGCACATGAACCAGGATACTAACACGCGTTTATATGACATTTCATTGTTACTAGTTGACCCACCTGGTATTTCTTCTGGTGTTTCTGTGCAGGACATGATCAACGTGCATGGAGCTCCCAGCCTGCATGCCTCGCGGCCTGTGCCCACGACTGGCGACGCGTCTTCCGCACCCGAGCAGGCCTTGTCCGCGGCTCATCCCAGCCCGCGAGGCACTGGGTCGTCAGCGCCCGAGCCAGCCTCACGCGGTGCGGGGCCTTCCGTGCCCGAGCTGGCCTCCCACAGCGCCAGGCCGTCCGCGGCTCCCCCAGACTCGCCTGCGACTGCTCATGGGCCGGCTCCTAATGGGTCTTCATCAGCGGCCTCTTCTCCCAGCTCATCTCCATCGACGAGTTCGCCAACGTCACCTCGATCGCCGCCTGCTACTGTTCCTACGCCTTCGCCTGCTTCTGCAGCTCCTGTTCCGCACCACATGGTTACTCGTCGGCGCAAGACATTCATCAACCAGGGGTTTACAAGGACGGTACAGTTCGCTATGATCCTTACCGTCACAGTGCTTTCTTGGCAATTCCCGTGTCTTATCGTACTGCTCTCTCCGAGCCTGCATGGAGGACTGCCATGGAAGAGGAGTTTGACGCCCTAATCAGCAATCAGACGTGGTCGCTGGTGCCACGTCCTCCTGGCACCATCATTGTCGGCAGTAAGTGGATTTATAAGACTAAATTTCGTCCAGATGGCTCTATGGACAAGTACAAAGCTCGTTTGGTTGCACGTGGCTTTACACAACAGCATGGTATTGATTATCATGATACTTTCAGTCCGGTGGTCAAGCCAGTTACAGTTCGTCTTGTGCTTTCCCTTGCTGTCTCTCGTGGTTGGTGTCTATGACAGATTTATGTCAGCAATGCCTTTCTTCATGGATTTCTTGAGGAAGATGTCTATATGCAGCAACCACCTGGTTTTGAAGATTCTCGTTATCCACAGCATGTATGTAAGCTTCAGAGGGCGCTATATGGTCTTAAGCAGTCTCCCCGTGCTTGGTATGCTCGGTTGAGTGATAAGTTACATCAGCTTGGTTTTATCTCCAGCAAGGCCGACACCTCTCTCTTCATCTTTGATCATCAGGGTGTCATAGTGTGTATGCTTGTCTATGTTGACGATATTGTTATTGCCGGATCCTCTGCTGTTGCGATTGATCGCCTGGTGCATACTCTTTCTGGCACGTTTCCCATCAAGGATCTTGGTCCCCTCGAGTATTTTCTTGGTATTGAGGTTGCTTATAGACCCCAGGGGATGGTTCTTACTCAACACAAGTATGCATTGGATCTACTGCATCGTGCAAACATGGAGAATTGCCGGGCTGTTACCACTCCTATGTCTACTCATGATAAGCTCTCTCGCACACTCGGAGAACCACTTAGTACCGACGATGCTTTCCGGTACAGGAGTCTTGTTGGTGGCCTTCAGTATCTTACACTGACGAGACCGGACTTGGCATTTGTTGTGAACAAAGTCTGTCAGTTTTTATCACAGCCCACATCTCTTCACTATGAGGCGGTCAAGCGAATCTTGCGCTATGTTCGCGGTACAATCTCCACTGGTTTGCAATTTAAGTCTTCACCGTCCTCTGTTCTTAATATTTTTACCGATGCTGATTGGGCCGGGTGTTCGGATGATCGGCGTTCTACCGGTGGTTTCGCTATTTTTCTTGGTTCTAACCTTGTCTCATGGAGTGCTCGTAAGCAGCCCACGGTTTCTCGTTCCAGTACAGAGGCCGAATACAAGGCATTGGCAAATGGAACAGCTGAAGCGGTATGGATCCAGTCTGTTTTGAAGGAGCTTGGTGTGCATCAACCAAGTCCTCCGGTGTTGTGGTGTGACAATCTTGGTGCCACTTATTTGTCCGCCAATCCTGTGTTTCATGCACGTACCAAGCATATTGAGATTGATTTCCACTTCATTCGTGAGAAGGTTGCTTTGGGAGCTGTTGACGTTCGTTTCATCGCCTGTGGTGATCAGCTAGCTGACATATTCACTAAACCTTGTACTGACCTAGCGCTCCATAGAATTCGTTCCAATCTTAACCTTGTACACGACGGTTTAGATTGAGGGGGAGTGTTAGAGTTAGATTAGAATTACTATTCGTATCGTATGCGAATTGGTTACTGTTTGTAATACTTGATGTACAAGTTGATTACTAATATAAATAGAGGGCCAGCCGTGTGGGCAATACCACGGCAAACAAACCTTTTCAAACTGCCCTCCGCCGCGCCCTCCACGCGCCTCCTACACCGGCCTCCGCGGCCACGCCTCCACACGCCTCCTCCACCGCCGCCACGCCTCCACCCGCCTCCTCCACCGCCGCGCCCTCCACGCGCCTCCTCCACCGGCCTCCTCGGCCACACCTCCGCCACACATGCATTTGAGGTTTTTTTTTCATTTTTAGTAAAGTTTAGGTTTTGTTTAGCTTATTATTATTTAGGTTATTATAGGTTATCAATTTTTAGTGTAGCAATTTTGAAAGTGCAATTTTGAAAGTTTACCAATTTTGAAACTTAGCAATTTCGAAGCTTAGCAATTTTGTTTAGATTATTTTAGGTTATTATTAGTGTAGCAATTTTGTTAGAAATATTTCTAAGTCATTTAGATAACATAGTAAAGTTTGAAATACTGCTAAGTTTAAATATTTCTAAGTTAGAAATATTCCTAAGTTTGAAATATTGCTAAGTTAGAAAATTTTAGTAGCAAAGTTTGAAAATTATTTTAGGTTATTATTAGTGTAGCAATTTTGTTAGAAATATTGCTAAGTCATTTAGATAACATAGTAAAGTTTGAAATATTGCTAAGTTTGAAATATTGCTAAGTTAGAAATATTCCTAAGTTTGAAATATTGCTAAGTTAGAAAATTTTAGTAGCAAAGTTTGAAAATTATTTTAGGTTAGTATTAGTGTAGCAATTTTGTTAGAAATATTGCTAAGTCATTTAGATAACATAGTAAAGTTTGAAATATTGCTAAGTTTGAAATATTGCTAAGTTAGAAATATTCCTAAGTTTGAAATATTGCTAAGTTAGAAAATTTTAGTAGCAAAGTTTGAAAATTATTTTATTAGTGTATAAGAAAATTTAGCAAAGTTTGAAAATTTATCAAAGCAATGTTATTTTTAGTTGCAATGAAATTTAAAGTTATTTGCTATGAATTAAAAATTTGCAGTGAGATTGAGCTATGGAGGACGACGCCCCCATCACCCGAGATGACGCCCCCTTCATCCGAGACGAGGAGAATGAAGACCGGATGCAAGCAATTATATATGATAGAGCTATAGGACCTAATTCCGATGGAGAAGATTCCGGCGAAGAAGACGACGAAGATTTCAGCGCGAAATGTTTGAACGACTCTGGTGAGGGACTTGAGTTAGAAAATTTTAGAGACGACGACGAAGAAGTGCCGTTAGAAAACTCCGTAGAAAACTCCGGCGAGGTATATATTAAATCTTTCTGATCACTAGCTAGATGCATATTAATTGATTTATATTTCACTTATTAACGAAACATTTTTCTTTTAGCCCTCTGGATCTAAGTCAATCCCTAAACGAGGCCCGAACTAGGGGGTAAAGCTGCCGGATGGTGCAAAGTTGTCGATCGACGAAGTTAGTATAAAAGGCAAACCGGAGAAACCCGAAGGAATCTACACTAAATATGTAGCTCAATGCGGTGTTATTGTTAGGGACATGGTCCCGATCACCGTTGCAGAATGGAATCAGCCGAAGAAAGCCAACATTGGCGCAAAATATCTCGAGGAAAGAATTAAAGATACATTTGGGCCTCGATATTGACTTCTTTCACCCTACCGGCAGATCTCCCACAGAAGAGGAAGGATAAAGTCAAGGAATGCACCCTTAGCAAGATGGCCCAGCAATTCAACAACTGGAAGAACGGATTGTGGAGAAAATATGCGAAAGAACCTCCAAATTTCACCGGACATCTAGAGAAGCTCAAAGATGACTGGCCTGAATTTGTGGCGTATAAGAAATCGGCCGTCGTTGTGGCCCGATCGACCCAAAATAAGTTGAATGCTAAGAAGAAGAAATATCACCATCATTTGGGCTCAGGTGGCTACAAGACTGCCTTGCCTAAGTGGGAAGCCTATGAAAACGAGCTGCGTCAAAAAGGGATCACTCCACAGACAGATGACTGGCCCGACAGGTCCAAGTTCTGGTTGTTCGCGCATGGGGCAGTTTTGGACCCAGACACAGGGCTGATTGTTGCACAGGGAAAATGGAAGAAAAGAATTACAAGAGTCGTCAAAAAACTAGTTGACGCAATAGGACTAGTCCGACAGGGAAAATATGTTCCCGATAGAGAGGACGACGAGCTTTCACTCGCCCTCGGAAATAAAGAACACTGGGGACGATGTCGAGGCAGAGGAGGCGGGGTTGGTTTTCTTGAAGGGTTTCCGAAGAACGCTGCAACTTATAGAAAACATTGTAGAAGTAAGAAGAGGGAGGCGGAGAGGTTTGCTGCATTAGAACGCCAGATGCATGATGTGAAGGAGCAACTGGCCTTAATTACCCAGCAAAGGGAATCTCGGCTACGAGTAGAATATCATGCAGTCGATGTCTGCCCATCTCAGCGGAAAAGCAGCGTGCACTACCAGGGAATGGCCTATTAGTGGCGCACCTTTTGGAATTCTGTGGCGCATCCTGTAAAAAATAATAGCTCCGACAAAATTCCGGCGAAATTCCGGCCTATTATTTTTTATCATTTTCTTTCACTTCGTGCAAAACTGAAAAGGCGATCCACGGGGGGTGGGGTGTGGGGTGAAAAAATGCTGCACAATTCTGTGGCGCATGGAACCACATGCGCCACAGAAATGTCACTTTCTGTGGCGCATGTGGACCCATGCGCCACAGAATTGTGCAGCCCCTAATCATTGGTGTCGGGCCCACCATATTTCTGTGGCGCATGGGGCCAGATGCGCCACAGAAATGTACATTTCTGTGGCGCATCTTGCTCCATGCGCCACAGAAAAGGCGGCGTAGGATGCAAGCCAGCCATTGGTTGTGGGGCCCACAGAATTTCTGTGGCGCATGGAGGAAGGTGCGCCACAGAATGTCTTCTTTTACTGGCGCATGTCCTCCAGATGCGCCACAGAAAAGCTGAATCTAGTGGCGCATGGAAACTGGTGCACCACAAAAAAAATTAGTGGCGCATGAAATATTGGTGCGCCACAAAATAGCATTCCACCTATGGCTAGTTTCCTAGTAGTGGTGGGTTCCACGCAGCTACAAGATCCTGCAGTTGATGAACCAGTTGATGAACCGTCGGCGGCGCGCTACCCCGTGGATGATATCACGGAGAAGACAAATTATGAGTTACATGCACCAATGAATAATCTTAGTTTTCCGGTGGCGAATGGCTATGCTTTACCACATCAACTTGGAGCAACCTTCCATTTTGGTGAGATTCCAGCTGGATTTGCTCGTGTCGGGGTCACGAAAGTTTTGTCGGATTCAACTCAATGCATCTTGACATTCCTGGAGCTGAAGGAGAGAAGACATTGGGAGAAGTCGAGCTTGGTATCGTTCTATGGAAGAAGAAATACATCAAGTTTCCAGACTCGGCACCAAGGCCACCGACTCCTCCGGTTAGAAATTCACCACAGCAAAGTCCACCCTCCTCCCCCGACGATTGGGAGCCCACCGCGAGTCCATCGCCCGCGCCGTCCCGTCAGCCGACTGATGCGCCCACTAATAGTTTGACAAAGCAGAAGCTGTTCACATCGTCCCCTGTCAAGAAACGTGCAAGAAAACCCAAGGAAGTCAAGGCTCCTGAGAAGTTAGCTGGCGAGATGACTATGGAGGAATTAGTACTGAGCACACAAGGCAAGGCTAAATCCCTTTTTGAACAGAAAGAAAGGAAAGACTGGAGGCAAGACTTGACCCCATAAAGGAACTTCTGAAGACTATACCAACCGAGGTAATAGATCGCGCCGTTGACAACCTATATAACCCTCCACAGCCACCCCTTTTGGA
This sequence comes from Puccinellia tenuiflora, assembly GCA_012064385.1. Lineage (NCBI taxonomy): Eukaryota > Viridiplantae > Streptophyta > Magnoliopsida > Poales > Poaceae > Puccinellia > Puccinellia tenuiflora. The sequence goes on along the minus strand of QRDG01000504.1, from coordinate 453,983 downwards.
CTATGAGCGAGGTATTAACAAGGTACTTTCCTCACAGATGGAGAAAGATAAAGCGTGCGGAAAAAGAGTTGCCCAGCTTGGAGAACAAGAAGCATAATCGATCGCCCCGCTCATTGTGCCTTCTGAAGCTCGGGAAATCGAGCATGGAGAAGTTGTCATTGGCGACACAGGTTACCCAATAGCATAGATAACAATTCAATATAAATTTGAACTCGGGCTGCCTATGGTCGAAAATCCGAGTGCTCTAACAACACAGTTATATAAATTGAATAACTGGTACATGGCCGCCGCAAAACAAGGGAGAGAATATCTCATGGCGGGAGTTAAGGAACAACACTACTTCCGAGAATATGGTGTGCAGGTTGAGTTCTCCGACCTTTTTCAAATGTACAATCAACTTGCTCTCGATAAAGCTATCATCAGCTGCTATTGTCTGTAAGTAATTTATTCGTGTAATTTAATTATTTATAGTTAAGCTCGTTTCATTGCTTGTAATTATCCTCACAACATTCTTTTGTACGCTATTATGCAGAATGAAGATTCGTGAATGCCGAATGGGAGGAATCTGGGACATTTGGTTCATTGACCCGGATAAAGTTAATGAAGTCACCGTAGAAAGTCCTCTGTATGTCCAGGACACAGAGGACCATTTGCTAACGTTTTTTAAGCAACAAAGTACCAAAAAGGAAATACTTTTTCCTTACAACTTCGGGTGAGTGTTACTGTCTTGTACACATTCTATTTTGTTTTTCCAATATTAAGTGTAATTGATGAGATCTGAATACCTGCGTATATAAATGTGCGCAGGTTCCACTTCATTCTGCTAATCATTAGACTCGACGAAGGAGAAGTTGAAGTCTGAGACTCATTAAGGAGAGATCAAGATGATTACAAAAGCGTGCGTCTAATGCTCAAGAGGTAATTTTAATCGCACTATATCGTCCACTTTCGTTCATTTTCCGGATATAAAATAACTCCTCAATTCATTTTCTTTTCCGGGCAGGGTTTGGAGAAATTTCATCGCGGAAGAATGCGGTGAATGGAAAGATAAGCTGGAGTTCAAGGCTAACAAAGTAAGTACTACTACGTATCTTGGTCTGTGTATCTTTCTAATACCATTATCATTCTCTTGATTATTATTTGATTAAATTATATTCTTGTATAGTGGTGTCTGCAACAACCACAGGGGACGCACCTATGTGGATACTACATTTGCGAGTATATTCACATGAGGGTCAATGAGAGAGTCAATAGTGTAAGAAATCGAGAGGTATGTAAACATCATACACAACTTTTATTTTGCTACCATCAATTGTTTTTAGTTTCGATCATAACTGATTTGATCTCCTTCTTTTAAAGATGTCATGGAAGCGAAACCAGCTCCTACCACAAAACCGCGTAAAAGCTATTGTGGAGGAATTGGCGGGATTCATGCTGACGCATGTCATAGATGAATTCGATGAATTCCACTAGGTCGAAAAATAGACTCCCTCCATGCATATACTAGCTAGCGGTGATCTCCATTGTAATTATGACTTTATATGTAATTAACGAGAGTACTTTATATGTGTAATGAGTACTTTATATGTGTAGTGAGTAATTTATACGTGATCTTCTCCGAAACCCTGAAAAATGAGCGAAAAGGAAAAAAACAGAAACCCTAAACCCCGAAAAATAAGCGAAAAGAAATAAAACCGAAAACCTAAACCCCTGAAAAAATAAGCGGGGGGCAAAAAAAAGCAGGAACCTTCAGTACCGGTTGGCCGGTACTAAAGGTTCTCAGCTGCGTGCTCGCAGGTTCGCCCACGTGGAGGGCCTTTAGAACCGGTTGTATATACAACCGGTACTAAAGGGGTAACTCTTTAGTCCCGACCTTTTAGTACCGGTTGCACAACCGGTACTAAAGGCCCATTACAACCGGTACTGTTGCCTTGTTCTCTACTAGTGCAATGCTTGTACGGGAAAGTGCAGCCGCCTCGCTATATATATGTAGGAGGTGACGGCCGATTGAAATTAAGCAAACATTCGACAATCAATACAAACCCTACTTTTTTACCCTCGAAACCCTTGTTCTTGCTTCCGTTGTTCGGCGACTTCGCGAGAGTTCATCGAATATCGACAATCGAGTTGAGAGCGGTCCAATCTGGCTTAATTCAGCCAATCGTCGCCGGCTTCCTCCGACAGGGTCCCTCCTGAGGGGCTGGGGCATCTGGTTCTAAAAGAACCAGCTTGTTGTCTTGCGTATCGCGCTGCAAGTTGGTCTCCCGCGGGGCGAGTTGTGGAGTATCTCCCTCGGCACCGCGGGTACACGAAGACGTGTTCGTGTGACGCGTTTTAATCGCAACACACTTTTTGGCGACTCCGCTAGGGACGATTTCTAACCTAACTCGGACAACAATGACCGGGTCTAAGGCTATAGATCCGTCCGAGATCACCACCGACAACATCATCAAGCCTACTATCAAGGATTTGTCGGAGGCACAACGCCAAGGCCTGGATGAGTGGAAGAAGAAGAGAAGCGAGGAGTTTGAGGCACATCGACTCAAGAGGGAGCGGGAAGATGAGGAGTTGTACCTGGCCAGCTCCAAGTTAGATCGGCAAGGCATAACCACGCCGATCAAGGAACCGGCATATGCACCTCTGAACGTCAACACCGACACACCCGCCGTAAGTAACAATATCTTTTCTCCTGAACAGTTAGCCGAGATTCAGTATCATATTTCACAAAGTACGACCAATGTTTATGATCTTATGCTGGAACATGAAAAGGCTAAGAAAAACACTATCCAAGCCCAAACATCGAACACACAACTGATGAGCCCAAACAGGGAAAACCGGATTGTTAGCGCATTGCCTTGTCCGACTCCGATCCGAAGTTCACTCTACCCGGCAGGTCAGACGGGACTAGCGGTGCAACTTCCGGGATGCGGGTCAATGCCGAATATCGACAATCGAGTTGAGAGCGGTCTAATCCGGCTTAACTCATCCAATCGTCGCCGGCTTCCTCCGACGGGCGTCTGGTTCTAAAATAACCAGCTTGCTGTCTTGCGTATCTCCCCCGGCACCGCGGGTACACGAGGATGTGTTCGTGTGACGCGTTTTAATCGCAACACCACGGATCACCCTAGTGTAGCCGATCTGAACCGTCCACACCCTACCGATCCAACGTCTCTCACTCACCCGTCCTACCGAAACACACGCCGCCCCACCCAAACCCTAGCTCCCTCGATCTTCTCCTCCCTCGACCCCCTTCCTTCCCGAGACCACACGCGCCGCCGCCTTCCCCAATCCAGATCGACGATGCTGCCTCTCTCTCTCTCTCTCTCTCTCTCTCTCTCTCTCTCTCTCTCTCTCTCTCTCCAGAAATAGCTCCCCCATCTGCACACCTCGCCGCTAGATTCCTCCTCCGGCGTCGCCATTCCCAGTCGATTTCCCCACCAACACCGCCAATCATACGTTCCTCCCGGTCGATTCCCTACCCACGCCGCGCCTCCAACCCTAGCTCCATTCGATCCCACCCAGTGACCATGGCGTCGCGGCTTGCTCGCCTAGGTTTTGAGTTGGCGGCGCTCGGCCTAGGGTTTGAGGTGGCGGCGCTACACGCCGGCCACCGCTTTCCGGCCACCAGGACAGCGACGGCGCCGATGCGAGCCTCACAGGCCATCGTCGACCTCGCGCTGCAGGTCAGGGTCCTGATCTTCGCGAGGGCGCCCTACGGCAGGCAGGCCGTGGACGCGCCAGATCGGAGGCACGAGCGTGCTCCTGCCGGCGTCTTCCACAGTTCCTCGTTCCCGAGCTGGCCGGACCGCGGCGCGTGCGTGCTTCGATGCGCGCCGCTCCGTCAAGCTGGCCGGACCGCGGTGGCGCGTGACCTAGGGTTTGCGGTGGCCGCCCCACGCCGGCTACGGTTCTCCGGCAACCAGGACGGCGAAGGCATGGATGGGACCCTCGGACGGGCGTCATCCACCATGGACATTTTTCTTGCTGGTTGAGCGCAGTAGCACTGTGCCCTTCCTCGCGTCCTGCTCCACGGTGTCCACGATGGCCAACTACGGCGAGGTACTCTCCAACCTAGCTGCTTTTCTTTGCTGTCTCTTGCCAAATGCCAGGAATGTGACGTGTATCCCCATTTTAGATGCTTGCATATGATGCGCCGTGGATGGCTCCAGCTCTGGCCGGTCCTCCTCTTCATTCCCCTTCTCCAGGGCAGCCTCCACCACCACCCTCGAGTCATATGGTAACATTTGCTTGGGTTGGAGACAGAGATTGAGCGGAAGGAGCTCGTGAGGCTCACCATGCTCTTGCTGCGGCCGAGCCATGTGGCCTCCTTCTCGCACCCCTGCACCAGCCTAGCTGACAACCTCAAGGTGATAGATCTGTTGTTTCACTTACGTCTGTTGTATGCTTGCGATTGTCCCTTAACTGACACCAGCGCTATGTTATCTTTTTTGATCAGTTAGCTATGTCAAATATGATCAACCTGCGTATGTTCTATTTCTTCTATGTATACTTAGATAGAGAAGCTGAAGTCTGTACATGTAACTGGCCCTCCCGTGTAACTTGTGTAGGCCTTGAGGTTAATCCTGGACAGTCTGTCAAGGTGTCACCTGAAGATGACTTCTTCATGCATCTCTCCCAGGATTGCCATCATCAACACGGCTTGGTCTTAGTTTTTCATTTTCATTGTGCCATTTGCTTGCTTATGTAACATATGGGTTAGTGTTGTTGATCCCTAGCATGAGCTTGGTTGCCGTGAAGTTTAGTTGCTATTTGCTTGCTTCTCAGTCTCTCTTCCTCCCTGCAGGTGCCACCGGACGCAAGGGTGGAGTCTAGGATTGCTGTGGTGGTCTGGGGCTGGTGATCTCATCTAGGTGTTGATTGATTCCCGTCCTCAAATTGTGCTTCTATGTTTAGACATGAGCAGTATGTTTCTTGCAAGTTCAGAGGCAAGGGTGTTCTATTTTTTTTATTGTTCAAGGGCCCAAAAGTATCTCTGTTTCATTGATCTCATGTTGGTACATGCAAGTCACGTCATACTTAAGCCCTATTAACTTCGAAAATGTAAACTAGATTAGTAGTCACCAAAGTCCTCTATCTTGCTCTGTTACATACATGTCATACTGGTAAGACTCAGGCCCCGTTTGGTAGCTCTGTATTTATGAAGTATTTTGAGAATACTACAGTTTGTAAGAATACTGCAGTTTAAAATAATTTGAGGTGTTTGGATCTAACTAATACTGCAGTTTTGAGAAGCATAGTATTCCTAAAACTGTGGTTTTTTGGCGTATTGAAAAAAGAGGTCCGGACCTCTTTTTTCTAAGCTGAGAAACAGAAAAAGATCGATATTACAAGCCGCCGCGTCCTGTCATCTCTCATCTCTGGAACTCCTCGTCGGCCGCCGTGAAGAAACGAGATGCGGCAAATGGGAGAAAAATGGCTACTCCGCATCATTCTTGTTAATTTCCTATCGATGCGTTTCCGTCCCCAACGAGCCGATGCGATCTGTAGCTTGGCTGTTCTCGTTTCCGTCTCTGACGATCCAATGTAATATGTAGCTTGACTGCAGCGGCGCAATTGACTAGTACTAGTTGGTCTCCTTTAGCTAGCTGCATGTAAGTCTGTTTGTGAAGTGATATCGGTCAATAATTGATTATCCATGCACTGAAACTAGGGTAAAACTGCAGCTGCCAAACACCTCTGTAGTTTTGCAAAAAAATGAGAAAAATTGTTGTTTGAAGAAAATCAAGTATCTCTTTGCCCGGCATTGTAATACTCTAGTTTTGCAAAACTTTGGTATTGAAAAAAATGAGCTGCCAAACACAGCCTCAAAGTGTATAAACTATTGCTCTTACTTCAATTAGCTAGTTAAATGTTTCATGGAAGTGAATCTAATATCTGTGTGTAGGACTAGTCTAGTAAATGAGCATGGTTGCATTTAAGCTGGCTTGTAACCAACTTTCCTTGCAGATAATGTACCTCAAATTAATTTCTCTGTGAGATGCCTGAGTTCTGGAATTCTGGAATTCCTTTTAGTTGAAACATGAGCACTATTGATTAGGACTAGTATAACTAGTCGTCAACCCGTGCATTCGCACGGGGGTGGTTAGTAAAATCTGAAGTGTAGATATTTGATCATATATATCTTTAAAAAATTAGAGTACTCCCTTCTTATAACAAATAGATCATATTTTTGGATGTGTCTTTAGTCAAACTTGTAAAATTTTGACTATATATATTGTTTCAGATATTTGGATTGAAAATATTAATATCAAATATTTATATCTGTCTCGGAAAATATATAGACAACCAAGTATTATTATTATGTTGATACGTATCTTGAAGATTGTGTCAATATCCAAAACATTATCTTTTGTCAAATGGAGGAGTAAAATTTCTATCAGAGTTTCCTTTATATTTCGAGAACATTAAAGTAGTGAGAAGAAATACAGAAATATACAGTTTGTTTTGTATTTATTTGATCCGTGCGCTAGTGTACGGCTCACGGTTTCACTTATATTGCACTGGCTCACAATTTAAAACAAAATGGGAAAACATTCTAAAGATATTTCAAAATATAAATCAGAATGCACATGAAACTTTGTAATGCCTTTCTCACAAACTATTATTAGTGGCTTGAATAGATGCTCTATAAGCGGTGAAAATGGCATTTAGCAACTACAATCAGCATCCCAATCACCCAATATATAAATACCTGGCAAAAGGAAGCGATCAGTAGAAAGCCCTTGTAAAAGGTAAGGTATGATAGATACCTAGCGGGAACATGAATTTGACACTGCTTCTATAAATACAAACTCGCCTGCCCTTCCACAAAACTGTACTTCTGCTCCCCTTCAAAAAAAATTGTAGCTTCGCAGGATGTAATTTGGAAGGCTATTTTGTGTGCCCAATTGATTCCGACGACAAAGGAAGAGTCCTGCAAACACTAACTCGCCTGCCCTTCCAAAAAAATGTTAACTGCAGTTATTTTCCATCTATATATATTACTGATGTGCATTGACGAACATGTAAAGGAATAAATATTAGCTCCTAGATATGCTGATTCGTGGTTCCTTTGTAAAACAAAATGAAATAGTAAGGTGCCAACTGAATTGGACTTGTTCTTTGTGACACTGTAATAGATTTCACTCTGGGATTTCTATATTCCAGAGATAAACATCTCAGTAAGGAAAAAAGAAAGTTTAGTTTTGCACAACTTGGATAGCATTCCACATCCTTTTTTCCTTCATACTGCACTCACACCTTGACCAATCGCGGGCAGTAGGTAGATGGGAGTTCAGCTAAATGCAACAATTGAAAAAGCCCAAAGCCGTTGAACTGAATTAATGTAATGACAAATACTATACTAAATTACTAAGGATGCAATTAAATGTTCAGTACTACAGAAATTTAACATACGAATCCACCATAACATGCATCACCTAAGCACTCTTGGCATTTAGTAATTGTCAGGTGGTGCTGTCGTCAAGTTCGCCGCACGTTGCCGGCCGCCGGACATCCACTGCTATAGTACTTAGCTTAGCCCCGAACTGATCCCCAAAACTAAACCAAGCAAACCGTCAGAATTTAGATTGCCTTTCTATTACTCAAAACGTTGAGACTGAATTTTTGCCTACACATCTTCAATATGCAGCGAGCCTTGGCCTGAGGACAACTGTCAACGGAGAGACCTATTACTGAAGGTGCAGGAGGATGTGAATTGTTGACTTTCAGAGACGATGAGGTCGTCATGACTCCGGATTGCTTGAGAAGTCCCTCATATAGATTCCCAACGTACGCCTACTTCAACTGTCATACCGGTACACCTTCTCCGTTTGTAAACCATCTTGAGAACAGATTGTCCTGGAAAGAGATAGGATTACGGCGTAGTGACACTCAAAGATGAGAAGATGTGAAGGTTAGAGAGGAAGAGGATCTGTGATAAGTGGATTCGAATCTTGCCTTCTCTTCCGATTAATTGCAGCTTCAATGGAGTAGTATAGAAGGGCTAGGAAGCCTAGGATGAGGAAGAACGGCAGCAGGAATCAGATCGACTCATGGGGGATTAGGGCGTGCGTGAGGGAGAGAAGTAGAGGACGGCTGAAGGATGTATCTCGTGGATGTTTTTTTTAGTCTAATGGAAAAGGTTGCACGTGGGATGGAATGTGAGGACTCTATCTGCTTCATCGGACGACTGTAAATAAAGATTGAGGAAATCGGATGGTTAACTTTCTCAGTTATTGAGGATTAACGTGGAGCTTCCATTGGTGCCTCCAATTAGTAAATATAAGTTCTGGTAACATCTCTTTATTGCTAGATTAGAATTATGAACATCTATGTAAAAGAGAAGTGACAAATTAATTTAGTTATTAATACTTGCTGTGCTTTGATTATCTCACAGCTATCCCCTTTGGTTGCATGGTACATTTGTTATACCATGCTGAAGTATTGATGAATGCCAGCGGGAGCGCATGGTGGACTTCTACATGGACGAGTACCTTCAGCGGCCAACGTCAGTGACGATGTGGACCAGATCTTCTTCAACTACAGCCCCATCCACGACATCGACACGAAGTCAGGTATCTTCTGCTCATCTTCTCGAACAGATATTTTTCTAATGCTTGATGACCTGATGCTTGATGCATGTAGCATGTGCTCCCTATGGATATATATAATTGATGCATGTATCATGCGCTCCATGTGCTTGATGACCTGATGCCTGATGCTTACCAACTAGAGTGTTGCATGCAAGTACTACACTTGCCTCTGTCTGGCAACATAAGCCTCTTGTTTCATGTCATTTATCTATTATCACTTTAGATGTTTTAAGTGAATGTTGTACTACTTGCAAGTGTAGATGTACTGATGCAAACACTGCTCGTGTAATTACGACTAATTCGGCTTTTCCTCTCATTTATAGGAGTTCTAGGCTGAAGAAATGCGAAGAACCTCGAAGCCCTAGCCAGCGAATCCCTTTATATGTTTTATGAACTTGCTGTAATGCTGAATTAACTGGGAATTTTGATGTAATCCTGATCTTAGTGGGAACTGTGTGTATATGTACTTGTTATTCAAATGCTGGATGTACTTGTTGTACATGTTAATGCTGGAAATTCAAATTTACTGACAGATTGTGTGATTGTGAATATTGCTTAATTCAAATTTACTAGAATTCAAATTAAATTTGAAATGATTTCCTGTTTCTACTGATTTGATTTCGGGTTGATACTGTGCTAAAGAGGCCTTGTGCCCAACTATTTGGACTGTACAAAGGCCACGATAAAAAGGCCACGACCCAGAACATATATACATTGTAAAAAGGCCAAGGCCCATAAAATAATTGGCTAGAATGTCTTTAATTCGACCAGCAATTCAAGAAAAAAAAACCCTAAATGGGCTGGACTGTTGGTATTGGCCCATATGGATGACCACTGTGGACTGGGCTAATTCTGATCCATGACATTTTGATTTGGTCATAATTTTGCCAGGTCAGCTTTGCCACGTTGGATCTGACGTGGACTGGTCGGACAGCCAATGACCAAAATAGTTGGTCATAAAGTTATGACCATATGATTTGGTCATAATGGTTATGACCATTCCACTAAAAAGGTCGTAAGTGATCATTTAAGACGCTCGGTTTTTGACCTTCAAAAATAATGAGCTTCTAGTGACCAAAATGGAAGGTCGTTAATAAGCATATTTCTTGTAAGTGCCAGTGGCGTCAAGGATGAGGACAATGACGATGGCGGTGCAGCGGTCAAGGTCGAGGAGTTGGACTTCATCGTCTTGCACCGCTACCACCGCGATTAGATTAGGTTTTAGTTTATTGAATTCATTCAAATATATAAAATTCCCTAAATTTTGGATGAAATCTATCAAATTTGATGTTTACTTAAATTCATGAAATTTTCTATTGGCGCCTCAAGTGGGGGAACAACGCCCCCAAATACGAGCCAGCTCGCCCGGATGGCCCCAATAGCGCTCATCCGGCCGAGCATCCGGGCGGCCTATATTGGCACCGCCGCGAGTGGAGATGCTCTTAGTAAACCATTTACAAAATTGACAACCGATCATAATAGATCATATTTGAATACGAATCAAGCGTATGTAATGGTGTCTACTACTTTGTGTGTAACCTAAACTCATATGATTGATCTAATTTTTGGTCAAATCATGGATATAGACAGCCAATAAACTCTCCTCGTAATGGTTCACATCAGTAGTGGCAGAGCTTGATCAGAATTAGAAATTAATAGGGCCAACACTTTCAAGAGAAAAAAACATTTGCATAGAAAAAGGGGGCTAATTCTTCATTGAGGCTGAGTGTAACAAACATTTACTCCATTGAAAACTTTCAAACAGTAGTCCTGGGGAGTACTGTTTTTACTACTTGCTTGCAACCTGTTGGTAGGGCTGCAAACGAATAGGATAATTTCGTGCCGAATCTATTTTAATTCCTTTTCACAGAATACATGGCCGGTTTGTTGATGGCCTGGTTCTAGACTGGCACTCAGATAAGATATACGATAAATATATCTGATTCTAGACTGGCACTCAGATAAGATATACGATATGGTATATAAAATGGCATTCGTACGGACATTAACCGAAAAGTAGTTAGAATTATCCGTAGGTTTCAATCGAAATAATACCATTTTCAACCGAAAAGGGTAAGCTAATGTAGCATGGTGAGTTGCCGAGTATGTCCGTTAAACAATAAAACACTTACATAGTCATCGTACTGACTGTGGAGAATAACTTTCTTAGTTTACTAAGTTAAAACATAACTTAGTTTACTAAGTTATGTTTTATTATAGTTGTTGCATAAAAAAAATTAGTATATGGTTTGTTGATGTACTTATGCGCCTACCTATCCGGTTACCTTTGTATACGCCTGGAGTCTGCTCCATTTCTGCTCTGAATCTTCGGACTGTTGATGTACGTAGCTGTCTAGCGACAAATTGATGAGATCTTGAGGCAGAGGACCTCAGCAGAAGGATATACCAGACAAAACATCGAGTCACCTTCTGCCACAAGGGCGTTGCGTGCGTGTGTGTGTGCCACATATATTACCATGTCTATTTTCGATATGCATGGCATGCAGATGGTCCTACAGATTGGAACGAGTATCGGTCCATAATATGCAGTACACCGTAACTCCGTACGTATTGTCTACCATAGAAGATTTTGGCAGGCTATTCCGTTCCGTGGTTCCACGGGGGGTGTCAGACGGTCAGAGTGCCTACCTAGACGGACCAAGTTATGGAGAACATCTTCTGTAATTCTGGATGTTGTACTGGTAGTTTTGATCCGGCTGCTGCGAGTAATTGATCATTATGGTGAGATTTTCTTTTCATTTTTTTTCTTCATCCGTGATGTCTCGACTAGTTTCTTACATTATGTTGGTGTAGATGCTGAATTTAATTGATTTCCTCTTGATATTAATATTTTCATTTTATCAAAAAAAAAAAAGACGGACCAAGTTAGACGTCCATTTTGGGTATGTATGGCATGGTCCTACATTAACGACATATGAGTATACCTTCGACTAAGGATTGTGAAGTACACCATTTTACTAGTACGTACGTAGATAGTAGGGTTAGTGTCCTTGGTAGCGCCGTCGAGGAGGGGTTGATGGCGTTGCTATGGAATAATGGTGCCGGCGGTCGGTCCCCTTCCCGGCGATGTCCGCGGCTGAGCCGGCGAGCTGCTGCAGTTCGGTGCTCTCGGATCTGTCGATCCGGTGAGAGCTGGTGCTCGGAGCGTGGTCGTCGATGCGGAGACGGCGATCTACGCGTGGAGCTTTTGTCCCCTGTTCTTCTCTTCGTCGTGGCAGGGTGGGCTCTGGCCCTGCTGTGGAGGATCTGGGGGTGGTGCGGCCTGATTCCGGCGGTTGCCGTCGGTTGGTCGCTTGTATAGGAGCAGGAGAGGGACGGCGGTGGCCGACCTCTACATGGTCTGCGGAGACTTCTTGCTGGCCTTGGGCTCTGGAGTGGGTCTGCGGTTCTCGGGTGGCATCTTCGTCTCTGGCGTCAGCGAGAGGCGACGAAGACGAGCTGGTGATGGCTCAGGGACGTTTCCCCGCCGATGGTCGTTCAATGGTTTCAGATTTCGGCGTCTGTGCCGGATGGTTTCTGCGGTATCTCAACGCAGCTTGGCTGCTATCGGGCCTCGTTGGCTTTGGGTTTGTGGCTCCGTTGACGCTGGTGTTTGGCAGCGACGGAAGGCGGGGTCGGCTGAACCTTGTTCGTTCTTCTTGTTGTTTGTTTCTCCAGATTTGCTAGCTTTCAGGAGGTTTCCAGCAGGTGCGTGCGTATGTAAGCTTTGTAATCTTCTTTGATATGAATACGTACTCCCTTTTCTCAAAAAAAAAAAAAAATTGGGCTTACGGATTGGAACGAGCAACCATAACCGGCAGGGTATCCGCTCCATGGTTCCACAGGTGGTGTGGTGTCAGATCTAGCTAGCGCCCTAGAGGGCAGGACCAAGTTAGACGTACTTACATGGAATAATTGCTAGCTTCCATGGCCACGGTCTGTCTTCTAGCTTATGGTGCCATGCACGGTGCGTGGATCATCTTCTATCTGGTCGGCCGTTCCACGTCAGTCTTGCGATGTATCTAGTACCGTAGTGGACGCCAGCACCGCTACTGCTACGGTCCACAATTCTCTCGCCCTCGAATGCGGGCGGCAGGCCCAATCAGCACACGCGACGACGTGGCCTCCATCGGACGTGTCGTCTAGTAAGATATCGCCTGGCCTCCTATATATATAAAGGGTTTGTGCCCAACGACGAGACATATATACACCGTACGAACAACCACTAGCTTCCCTACCTTCTTCTTACATTCAACAATGGACGGCCATGGTCCAGCTGCTGAAGATCAGTGGTGGTACCCCGACGACTACCCCGGCAAGGGCGCCGCCATCGCGGTCAGAGATGCCCACGACAACTGCCTCGACATGTTTGGTAACTCCACGTACGTGAGCCGGCCATATTGTTGGGACGCACACGCACACGCACACGCTTATGTACTTCTCTTGTTGCAGTGAAGATCTCTTCAAGTTAGTGTGGGAAGGAGGCGCCGCCGGAAAGCCGCTTGTTTCCGGCATCGCCTCGTCGCCGCCGCCACAAGAGCTGCCACGTGTGTCCCTTGAGCCGCCACCTTCCGATGACGTGATGGCGGCGTGGCTCTACCCGATCGTGAGTGGCGAGACCGATCAAGCCGACGACAGTGCGAAAGTAGTACCGGCCAAGGTGAAGAGAGAGCCCGAGCTGTCTACGATGGCCACCGAGAGCAAGGGCAAGCTTACGGCCGCAACGGAGGACATGTCCGGTGCCAAGGTAAGAGCGCATGTGTATGCACCTTTTGAATTTAGAATAGAACATATATAGACGTAGGCACTCTGCCTTTTGTTCGCAACTCGCATAAAATAAACAACAAGATCATGTTTTAATATATATATCAACCTCCTCAATCAGAATACATTTCCCATGAGCTGTATCAATTCTGTGGTTCATAGAAAAGGAAGAGAGACTGTTATTTGTATTACTAGTATTCTGAAGCCTTATTTTACTCTGTCAGAACACAAACACCAGGAGTGACTCTAGCGAGAGGACGAAGGCGGCATCAGGAAGTTCCAGCAGGGCAACAAGGTCGTCTCACGACTCAGAAATACACAACATTACAGAGAAGGTACTGATTGCTCACTTGATACTAATATCGCATTTTTAATTCCCATGCGCATATCCTGCATGCCATGACAATTTTGCTTGCGTGCATAAATGTCCGCGCAGAAGCGACGGTGCAAGATCAGTGACAGGCTCAGGACACTGCAGCAGCTCGTCCCAGGATGCGACAAGGTCAGTTTCGTGAAACAGAAACCCATCTCGGTCGCTCGCTTAGAATCGAATTTTGTCTTCTGACAACAAATGTATTTTATGCAATCTGATGGACACTAATCTGTGCAGTCTAGCCAAGCATCGACACTAGAACAGACGATTCAGTACATGAAGTCGCTGCAGCAGCAAGTCCAGTCAATGAACAACATGAGGCCGGTGGCCTCGGCAGCAGCCGCGGTGTATCCCGTCGTGCAGCCACCAACGAAGGCACCTGTCCCCATGCCCATACCGGCGGACGCCAGAGGACAAGTCCGACCAGGAACAGTGGTTCCGATGGTACCGTACGGAGCCATGATTCCATACGCGCACTACCACGCTGTGATGATGCCCGCAGCAGCGTCGTCGACGCTACCGGTGATGATGCCGGCACCGGCAGCCTCTGTCGCTCCAGAGGGGCAGCTCTCAATTTCCACGGAGCAGCAGCGGAAGCGCAAGGAGAAAGGGAAGAGGAGATCGTGAATTTGCCAGGCAAAATTGAGCTCTAAAGTTAATATAGACCAGTCCATATGGCTAAATGGCTAATCTAGATAGCAGACACTAGTGGAGAACGGGCCTCTAGTCCCGGGTCGGAACTGGCTTTAGTCCCGGATTTCTATCCGGTACTAGCCAACCGGGACTAGAGGCCCCCGGGTCGGAACTGCTGTTTCTCTGCCGCCGCAGGGTTTTGTGTTTTTTTTTCAATTTGTATTTCATTTTAATTTCAAACATGTTTCCGTACACATATTATATGCTACTACATACACACAGTACACATGTTGATGCATATATATAATATTCGATATCTTGCGAGCATACATATATAAAATTTGATATATACAACTATTTAATTACATGGAGATCACTAAATTAGTTCATCGTCCTCCGCATGATGTTCTCCCTTGCTATCAATGACCTCCTTCAACAGAAATCCCGCCAATTCCTCTTAAATTCCTCGTATGTGCTCGTCTGGCAGGAGCTTCTCTCGTATATTCATGATCTGTAAGAAGGAGATAAATATGGATATATATCTATAAGTTAAATGAAACTGAACACAATTGATGGTAATAAAATAAAACTATGAATATTGTTTACGTACTTGAAGTAATTTCGTATCAGCTTTCCGCTCACTGGTCATCGACCGAATGTACTCGCAAACGTAGAATCCACATAAATGAGTCCCCCGTGGCTGCTCCAAACCTTTCACCGTTTTATAAGTTAGCTCATCCTCGAATGGACCTTGTACTTTCTTTTTGAACCGTGTCCAACACCTGCTCGGCAAAGAAAATGAACAAAGAAGTTATTAACTACTAGATATCAGGAAATGAACGAAAGAGGTCGATATAACGCGATAATGATTCAAATTACTTCTGGAGCATTGCTTTCATGTCGCTCCATGATGCACCTAAAATGCATCTACTTTTCCAATCACTTTGCCTCACAATTTGCTCCGGAATCTTCCCATATTTGAATAAAACTGCTGAATCTGACGCTGTTTTTAGCAAAGTCTCTTTTCTGATTGTTTTTGTAGGAAATTAAATCGGGGAAAAATACCACGTCGTTTTTTATGGAAAAGAAGGGCATTGAGCGAAAGATGGACACGAGGAAGCGTCCGAGGCCCAAAAGAGTGGGCCCCACGCGGCCAGATTCCTTGGCCGCGTGGGCCCACCTATCTGGAGCCTCGGGCACCTCCTCTCCTTCGGCTTCGGCATACCCCCTCATATATATGAAAAAGTGGCTGACCTAAAAGGGGAGGTCGATTCGCGAAACAGAGCGCCGCCACCACCAGGATCTTCGTTTTCGGAGTCAGATTGATCTAGGATTTCTCTCCCGGAGGAGGGATCCGGAGGCCGTCTTCACCACCATCTTCACCGCCTTCATCTCCATCGACCATGAGCTTCCTCACCATCACCATGTGTGAGTAGTCCGCTGTAGGCACATGAAGTGGATGGGGATTGGATGAGATTAATCATGTAATGATACCCATTGTCCGAGATCTTAGGGGTTTATCTTGAGGATATTTTTGTATTGTGTTGATGCACTCATCCGGAGGCTGTCTTCACCACCATCTTCACCGCCTTCATCTCCATCGACCATGAGCTTCCTCACCATCACCATGTGTGAGTAGTCCGCTGTAGGCACATGAAGTGGATGGGGATTGGATGAGATTGATCATGTAATGATACCCGTTGTCCGAGATCTTAGGGGTTTATCTTGAGGATATTTTTGTATTTTGTTGATGCACTTATGCTATGTTTAATGCTTGCTACTAGGGCCCGAGTGGCATGATTTCAGTACTGGAATTATTTTTCCCCATCATATAATTGAGTTTGGTATTTATCTGCAAAGTGTATCACCTGCTATTATGTTGAACCTGCGAACCCTAAATGTAACATATAGGGAAAACAAGGGGGAGATGTTTTAGTTTGAGGATTCTATGTGTTCATGAAGTGTTAATGCGTTGTTCCGAGCTATTCGATAGGGTAGACCTTAATTACCTGTAGTTCCAAGTTGGCCCCAGTGAAATGGGCAGGTAGGACAATAGATGTTGTGCAAATTTTCTTGGTTAGTGCGCACAACTAATTATGGAACACATACCTACATATATCGGAGTTAGAGATAAGTCCCATTGCTATATGAATCTTATTATATGATCAATCTTATTCATGCAACACCCCGCTGTCACCTCATGCCTACGTTTTAAATCTCTGAGTTATACTTTCACTTTTCCGGTGAAAACTGGGAAACCCATGTTTACTACTGCTGTTTCATTTTGTTTTCTTAAATCATTCTGCTACCATCACTATTACTGCTGCAAGTTTATTGATATACAGGTGTGGTTGAGAGTGACGCCTCAATTGCTAAAGTCTTATTGGTATTCTTGTGTTCCCATCGAGTCGAACTATAAATTTGGGTAATAATTCCCAACGAAGATTTCAGCGATCCCCTATACTTGTGGGTATCAAGACGTTTTCTGGCGCCGTTGCCGGGGAACCTAGCTTTATTGGTAAGACAACTTGTTATCATTTATTTGCTGCACTTGCTTGTTCCCAACTATGGGAAAGGAAAAGAATACTCCGAAGGGAGTAAGGCCTTCAACTACTCGTAGAGGTACTGATTTACCAAGTAGGCAAAACTTTTCACCTGATGTTGCTTCTGCTATTGTGACTAAGAAGAAAGGAAAGGCTTTATCTAGTTCACCATTGTCTAAAATGTCTACTAGTACTGAAAATGATTTAATATGTGGTAGCATAGACAAAGAAGTGACACCTGAAACACTTGAAACATCTGAGATAATTGAAACACCTGAAATTCCTGAATCTTCTACTATTGAAAATGTGGAGTCTGAGTTAGAAGATATTGAATATTTTGATGATGAGTATGAAACTTCTTCTGAGGAAGAAGATGCTTTTACTATGGCTTTTATGGATTCAGATTTTGATAAATTGGAGAAACTTGATAGCTATGCAAATTCTCCTCTTGATAATTATTTCCCTGTTGCTAAGAAAATGAATGCTCCAGCTATTAAAATTAAAGACAAAGATTATGAGTTCAATGTTGATCCTGAAAAGATTAAAGAAGCTGAGAAGTATAAGTTTTATGGGAGAGATAATCACTACAAGGATTTGGGTCTATTGCAACAAAAAAAATTGTCGCAATATGTGCCGATTTGTGGCAATATGTATCTATTGCCACAAAATGACTTTCGTTGGCAAGCGTTGCAATAAAACGCATGGAAATAGGCTATTGCGACAAAAAAGAAATTGTGGCAATAAAATGATCTATTGCAACAACCATGAGGGGCAGTTGCCACATTTTTCCCTTGTGGCAACACTCACTTGTCTCCACAATTTCGATTTGTGGAAATAGCTTAATGCAACAAGAAGACAAATTGTGGCGATTAATAGTTTGTGGCAATAGACATTTGTGGCAATAACCTATGCCAACGACCAATGGTTCGTGGCATATACTCTTTCGTGGCAATATGTAATCGTGGCAATAGCCTACGGCAACAACCCTTGTTTTGTAGCAGCAGACATTTTGCCACGGACCACTAGACTCGTGGCATTAAATTATTGCGACAAACATTCCACTCGTGTCGATAATCTATTGCGACAAAATTCACTTTCGTGGCGCCACATAGTTATTGCAACGGCCAACTTTTCCGTAGCGAGAAGCTACTGCGACAAGTTAAACTTTTCATGGCGATAGTCTATTTCAACAAAATTGGATTTCATGGCGCCACATACTTATTGCAACGGCCAGCCTTTTTGTAGCAAGAAGCTACTGCGACAACGTGAAGTTTTCGTGGCGACAGTCTATTTCAACAAAACTCGGTTTCGTGGCGCCACATACTTATTGCAGCGGGCGGAATATTTGTAGCAAAAAGCTACCGCGACAACTTGAAGTTTTCGTGGCAGTAGCCTATTTCAACAAAGCTTTGTTTCGTGGCACCACACAGTTATCGCAACATGCAGAGTAATTGAGGTCACAAGTTATTGCAACAATATAAAGTGCAGCCATTAAAAAAAACAGCAATTCAATTGCAAAATTCAAACGATATGCATAATATGAATATTCATACAAATCATAATTCTCGTAGCAAATATCCAAATATCCATCAAATGAAACTAAAAAAATACATCCATCCTAATTAAGTGCCAAGGTTAATGGATTCTCCTTTCCCCTTTCAAAAAAAAAACAAGTTAATAAACAGAAAAAAAGGTGAAGGTCTCGGCCGAGCGAACCCGCCAGCCATACAGCCCAGCTCAGCAAGTTGTGCGCGGTGGCTGAAGTCCAGCCTGGAGTGCAGCCCAAACAGCGGCAGGTCGGCGGCCTCATGCGCTCGAGGCCCAGGCCCACCAAAGATATTAGAAGTTATAGGACTCGCGTGCAACTTGTACACCAAATTGTGAGCTGGTGCGGTGGTACGCACGCTGAAGGAAAGGAAGGAGGTCGCTGGTTCGAGTACCCCGACTGCACTTTTTGCCGGGATTAATTCCTGACGAGCGTGGTCTGTGGGGTGTTGGGCCTAGTCCGCGGGGTGTTGTGTGTCCGGCCCAAAATAATTATCAAAAAGATTTAAACGGGTCTCATGGGCCTGTGTGTCAGCCCAAGTGCTCTTTGCTAGGTTCCTGCTCAAAAAAAAAAGATGGAAATGTAGGTTCCTGCTCAAAAAAAAAAAGATGAAAATGTAGGTCCCATATTATAGAGGCTATAAATACATCTATAAAGTATACAAAATAAACAAAGAAAAACAAGGAGCGCTTCGAGAATATCGTTGCAATATCTTTCTTCTTTTCGCAACAGTAGGGAATTGTTGCAATATGTAATATATATATAACCACGAATATATTTTGTCGCAATACGTAATATTTATTGCAACGCAATAAATTTGAGGCAAAAAGCGGGCTACTACGACAAATGCATATTTTGTCGCAATAGATATCCGTTTATTGCAACAACACCCATAACTACTGCCACATGCCACAACCGTTGCAATATGAGCCCGAATATTACCACAAAATTCTGCTTTGTTGCAATACCCGCTCTCTATTGCAACAAAAATGGTTATTTCCCGCAACGCATCGCAATTGTCGCGATAGCACCGGCATATTGCAACACGGATGCAGTTTGTGGCAATACGTGCGCCCTATTGCAACAAAAAAGAGCGCTTATCGCCTCGAAACGAAATCGTGGCAATACATGGAAACTATTACCACGAATTGCAATTTTGTGGCAATATCAAGCCTTATTGCAACAAAAGATGCCCGTTGCAATAGTTATTGTTGCAATAGACCGGATTTCCTGTAGTGAATGAACTTCCTTTTGAACGCATTGCTGGTTTGCATGACTTGTCTGTATTATTTGGTAAAGATGAAATCTACCAACGTTATTATTTCTTAAAGTTGTTTCCTTTTACCTTTGGAGGAAATGCTAAAATTTGGTATAATCATCTAGAACCTGGATCTATTACTAGCAAAGAGGAATGCTTGCAGGTATTCTATAATAAATATTTCCCTGCTGATAAGATCCATGGTTTAATTATTGAGATTAGCAAATTTTCACAGAAAGAGAAGGAGGATTTACCCCAAGCTTGGGGGAGGTACAGTAAGATGGTTAGGAAATGTCCTACCCATGGCTTCAAGAGTAATGAAATCCTTGATATATTTTACAATGGACTAACTGAAAATACTAGAAACTATCTTGGTAGTATTGCAGGTAATGTTTTCAGGGAAAGGACCGTTGATGAAGCTACTGAGTTATTAGAAACTATCTCCAGAAATTATGAAGATTGGAATATTGAAGAGTTTGATGGAAGAGAGATATTCCCGGAGAAGAAAGGAGGCATTCTTGAATTAAATGAAGAAGGAATGAAAGGAGCTTCCAAGGATATGAAAGAGAAGGGAATTAAAACCTCTCACCTCAAGCAATTATCTGAATTGGGTGTTAAATTTCCTTCTGATCAACCTTGCTTCCCTATTCAAGTTAATGTTGTAAGCTCGGTAATGAAAAGGTAACACCTCCTGTTGAAGTATCTTATGTTAATGATTTTGCTTATCATAATAATCCTGAAGAGCATGATATTAGAATGAAAATTATGGAAAACTCTCATAAGATTAAATTTCTTCGGGAAAATTTAAATGCTAGTATGGGAGAGGTTAGAAGAATTGTTAAACACTGTGAAATGATGAATAATCAAGTTGAACAAATGGTTTCTGTTCAAAATCAATTGTATGCAAATCTTATTGAGAAGAAATAGGTTTGTGGAGTTAATACTAGAGGTGGTGCAAGTACTCAGGATCCTGACTATCCTGAAAACCATCCCAAGAGGAAAGAGCAAGAGGCTCTCAAAAAGAAATCTTCTGCAGGAAAATCTCCCAATGAAAACAAAGACATTGATAATTCCCAAGAACAAGACAAGGATATTTCTATTTCTGATGCTGAGACTGAAGATGATAATGTTGAAGAAGAAGAATCATCTCCACCTGATGAAGAACAACAAGAAGAAGAAAATAATGAAGAACCTGAACCTACTGAGAAAGAAGACCCTCAACCATCTATTGAGAAGAACAAAAAGAAGAAGCATCCAAATCAACAAAAAGGTAAAGAGAGGGATCCATGGGTGCAAAGACCCATACCATATCCCCAAGAGGTAATGAAATCTTTGGATGATGCTAGATTTGAGAAGTTCCTTAAATTAATTAAAACATTATATCTACAAATTCCTCTTGTTGATGCTATTAAAATTCCTCCATATTCAAAATATATGAAAGATATTGTCACTAATAAAAGGAAGATACCTAATGAAGAAATTACTGCTATGCTTGCTAACTATTCATTTAAAGGGAAAATGCCTGAAAAGCGTGGAGATCCCGGTATTTCAACTATTCCTTGTCATATTAAAGAAACCTATGTGAAATATGCCTTATGTGATTTAGGAGCTGGTGTTAGTGTTATGCCTTTTTCTTTATATAAGAAACTTAACCTAAAGAAATTGGTTCCAACTGAAGTTTCACTGCAAATGGCTGACAAATCAACTGCTGTGCCCATAGGTATATGTGAGGATGTTCCCATCTCAATTGCTAATGTTTTAATACCTATAGACTTTGTCATATTAGAAATGTCTGAGGATGATAATCTATCTATTATTCTTGAAAGACCTTTTTTTAAACACTGCAGGAGCTGTGATAAATTGCACTGAGAGCAAAGTGACATTTAATGTCAAAGGAAATGAGCATACTATTTATTTTCCCAAGAAGAATCATGTCACAATGATAAACAAGAGTGTGAATTCTATTCAAAGAAATACTCTTATAGTGGGAAGCTTTGAATTTGCACTACCACCTCTTGCACCAAAGTATGCTACCATGATGATCGGAACTATTCCGATCAAATATGAGGTAACTTGAATTTCTTATTTATATATAAAATAAGAATCATGTATTATATCTTTTACATATTATTAATGAGACTTGATCAACCTCAAGTATGTGGAAATGATGAAAACTTGATTCCCATAAAAATTGTGTTGCATTTAAATTTTGTTTATCTTAAAATTTTATAGTATATGCATATATATAATTATTTCAGAGTTCAGAACATTCCAGAATATGAAGTTTGAAAAATCCTCTTCAGAAAATTTTCTCGAAAAATTCCAGAAAAATTTGGGGGTAAGTTATTTTATCAGTGGGACCAACAGCCAAAAGTGGGACACCAGGAGGCCACCAGGGACCAAAAAAGAGTGTCCCATGCGGCCAGATTACTTGGCCACGTGGGACCCACTAACTTGGCCCCCAGGGGGAGTTAGGTGGGGGTTCAATGCCCATCTCCTTCCTCTCGACAGAAAACTAGCCCCAGCAAGGTTTCATCATGAACAAGGGTAAGGGATTGCTTGGGATGACATCGAGACCAAGGAGAAGATTATCTAGAGTCTCCGAGAATTATGATGACAACCATCTTTGGGAAGATGGTGCGGTATATGCAGGGGAGAGACTATGCATTCATGCCACCAAATGGCAAGACCTTGTGGTTCTTGATCATTGGGGCATAAGGGAAGACTTCAACGCCTTCGCCGCTGCAACTGGACTATTCGAGTTTTCCCAAAATCCACGGGATACATACGAGGAACTTTCGCGAGAATTCCTCTCTACATTCCGGTTCGAGGGCCCTGACAACTACAAACTCGGTAAGAAAAGTAAGCCACCACCTCCTACCTTTGTTGTTAAATTTACTATGAGAGGGCAGCGCCTAGTTATGTCACTAGATGATTTCTGCAAGGCTATTCGTGTGCAGAACACGGGTAGTTGGGATGAGACCCGTGCGGATACGAATCAAGAACTTGTTAATTTTTGGCGTAGCATTTCTGTAAAAGTTCCTGAGAGACTCAATAGGGGTAAATTCACTCACATACAGCACCCCGGTTTGAGATACTTTGCTTTGTTCCTAGCAAGAGGATTTCTTGCTAGGGACAACACTTTTGCATGCACAGGACCTATGATTTATTTACTAAAATGTGCAAAAGAGAACACACCTTGTGAATACAACTTGGGGGTAATCCTTGCTAGATCCTTGCACTCGGTTGTAAGTAGAAATAACACTGATGAAACTCCTATATATGCTGGTGCCATTGCTACTTTGATTTATGAGCACATTAAGGAAGAGAGGGGTTTTGGTGATAACATGGGTAGCCTAGTGAGAGAGTCTAAATTACTAGATTTCACTTTACTCTCTCGCATGGAAATGAGTGAAAGGCATGGGGATCATTATTTATATAGCTATAAGAGTTCTAATGGACAACGTGTGTCCATCAGACTCCCTTGTGCTAACCTTTTTTACAGGACTACCGGGAGATGGACCGTGGAGGAGGTGCAGCCCCAAAAGGAGCCTCAAAATCCAGGAATGCAAGGGTACCTATATGGTTATTTTCTTGGAGATGGAAGTGGTGGGTACAGTTACCCACCGGCATATACTAGCTTGATCGCAAGCTTGGGGGAGTATTTCTCTCCCTTTCCACTTCGTTCTTTTATATCATCTTTATCCTGTTAAGTTTTAGTTTCTTGTTCTTAAAATCACAAAAACACAAAAAGATTGTATTAGTTTCTTTTGCTTATTTACTTCTGATCATTTACTTTATGCATCTAAAAACTAACAAGAACAAAAATATTTTCGTTTTCTTGAATCCAACACAAAAACGAAGGTGCAGGAATTGCTGAAATCTGTTTACTGTTTCATTTTTCATTTTTTTTCTGTAACTCCGAATGAGCTAAAATTTTAACCACTACTGCAAATTTTCATAACCTACACACCCGTAAAATATGATATTATTCTGAGGTGTCTAGGTAGGGTAAAAACAGTACTGTATGCAGTAATGTTTTATGGCAGATTTGAGTTTCTATTGCGCAGTTCAAGTTGGGAGAGGAGAACAACGATGATAAGTTGATGTGCATGAAGTTGATGAAAGGTATGACACCTTTGCCGTGCTTATGTGGACTTTTTAATAACAGCAAGTACGCACATCATAGTTTCTTTAACATCTAGGGAAGTGGTAGCAAATGTTTATCTTCTCCGTGTTCTAGTATGTTATATGATGATGCAAGTGAGATATTATTTAGTGACAACACTTGGCTGTGGATTGAGTAACTGTGGCTCTAAACAAAGGTCTACGCATTCCATTGTGCTTGCTAAACTCTCCAACCCAAGAGAAAGTAAAAGAGTTTTTCAAATGTTAAACATGAAGTCATATGCTTGACAAGCTTAGGGGCTGGGAGTTAACTTATATGTGCTGACACATAGAAAGCTTTCAACATTGCACTAAATTATATTTAGTTGATATCATGTACTTTTGTTTATGGATGCCTATCATGGTGCCAAATAAATGCGGAAACTTAGTAAGTTTGAGGAGTGGGTATAAATGGCTAGAGAGCCGCCTGGGCCGCTAATCTAAGCCATGCATCATTCATGCTGGAAATTTACTTACATGCTATAGTGAACCTTCAGTGATGCACCTCACAACAAAACACTATACCAATAGTCAATAAAAAGGGGTGTTGAGATTGTTCATTTTGTTTGTTTGTCTTGTCATTTTGACATGGGCTGGTTCCATGTCCTGGGACAAGAGGTACCCAGTTGACGCTCTTGATGACGCTATTATTACTTGCAATGACTTAAAAACTCAAACTTGCTTTGTGGCCCGAGTTGAGTAACACCGTGGTGTAGGTACTTGTATTCACGGGGCATGAGGCTCTCAACCATTAGTTGGTCAAGCATATGAGTCATAATAGGGAACACCAAATAATAAAACTGAGAGCAAGGTTGTAAGCACAATGAGTTCACTAGTCAATGAAAGAAAGAATCAAAAGATCTCAAAAATCTTGACATGATTCAATCAAAAGCAATGCAAGAACCTTTGTTTATTTTTACAGTTGGGCAAAACTCATCCAAGTGTTGACACTTCATGTTATTTCTCTTGCAACAAATATAAATGCTTTAACACTGATTAG
Organism: Puccinellia tenuiflora; assembly: GCA_012064385.1. Lineage (NCBI taxonomy): Eukaryota > Viridiplantae > Streptophyta > Magnoliopsida > Poales > Poaceae > Puccinellia > Puccinellia tenuiflora. The sequence continues at coordinate 429,105 of QRDG01000504.1, read as the reverse complement.
ATGCACCTTTGCTAGCATTTTGTTATTTGTTATGCAAGTTATGTTTTGAATACTTGTTGGTGTTAAACGGTGTTACATATGCAATGCAAAGTTCTTGTCAAAGTCTTTTTATCGCTTCTGCACTACGTTTGAGTTGTTCGAGGACAAACAACGAGCTAAGCTTGGGGGAGCTGATGCACCTAAAATGCATCTACTTTTCCAATCACTTTGCCTCACAATTTGCTCCGGAATCTTCCCATATTTGAATAAAACTGCTGAATCTGACGCTGTTTTTAGCAAAGTCTCTTTTCTGATTGTTTTTGCAGGAAATTAAATCGGGGAAAAATATCACGTCGTTTTTTATGGAAAAGAAGGGCATTGAGCGAAAGATGGACACGAGGAAGCGTCCGAGGCCCAAAAGAGTGGGCCCCATGCGGCCAGATTCCTTGGCCGCGTGGGCCCACCTATCTGGAGCCTCGGGCACCTCCTCTCCTTTAGCTTCGGCGTACCCCCTCATATATATGAAAAAGTGGCTGACCTAAAAGGGGAGGTCGATTCGCGAAAAAGAGCGCCACCACCACCACGATCTTCGTTTTCGGAGTCAGATTGATCCAGGATTTCTCTCCCGGAGGAGGGATCCGGAGGCCGTCTTCACCACCATCTTCACCGCCTTCATCTCCATCGACCATGAGCTTCCTCACCATCACCATGTGTGAGTAGTCCGCTGTAGGCACATGAGGTGGATGGGGATTGGATGAGATTGATCATGTAATGATACCCGTTGTCCGAGATCTTAGGGGTTTATCTTGAGGATATTTTTGTATTGTGTTGATGCACTTATGCTATGTTTAATGCTTGCTACTAGGGCCCGAGTGGCATGATTTCAGTACTGAACTTATTTTGCCCCATCATATAATTGAGTTTGGTATTTATCTGCAAAGTGTATCACCTGCTATTATGTTGAACCTGCGAACCCTAAATATGACATATAGGGAAAACAAGGGGGGGTGTTTTAGTTTGAGGATTCTATGTGTTCATGAAGTGTTAATGCGTTGTTCCGCGCTATTCAAAAGGGTAGACCTTAATTACCTGTAGTTCAAGTTGGCCCCGGTGAAATGGGCAGGTAGGACAATAGATGTTGTGCAAATTCTATTGGTTAGCGTGCACAACTAATTATGGAACACATACCTATATATATCGGAGTTAGAGATAAGTCCCATTGCTATATAAATCTTATTATATGATCAATCTTATTCATGCAACACCCCGCTGTCACCTCATGCCTACGTTTTAAATCTCTGAGTTACACTTTCACTTTTTCGGTGAAAACTGGGAAACCCTTGTTTACTACTGCTGTTTCATTTTGTTTGCTTGAATCATTCTGCTGCCATCACTATTACTGCTGCAAGTTTATTGATATACATGTGTGGTTGAGAGTGACGCCTCAATTGCTAAAGTCTTATTGGTATTCTTGTGTTCCCATCGAGTCGAACTATAAATTTGGGTAATACTTCCCAACGAAGATTTCAGCGATCCCCTATACTTGTGGGTATCACTCCACTACTTTCCGTCCCTATTTAATGAGTTCATGACTTCAACTCGGGACTTGTCAGGTTCAATGCTTAGCAAACTCCAGTGAAAACTGCGGACGTTTACATTTGCATAACTCATCAATTACACTTAACATCGAGTAAGCAAAAAAGAATGTGTACAAGACAGAAACACTCACTTGAAGTTGTAAGGAAATAGTATTTCCTTACAGAAATGATTCTCAACTAAAAAGGTGTACAAATCATGCTCCACGTCTTTGGGGTGCTCGTGTAACGTATGTTCATTGACGATATATGGGTCAATGAACCCAATGTCATAGACACTATTTCTTTTGCATTCGAGCATCTTCATTCTGCATAATAGCATATAAAACAATTAATATAGCTAGTCAGGATAATATATTACATGCAATGAACGAGCTGAGCTACAGACTTAATTTATTACAGAAATAAATCACTTACAGAACATAGCAACCGAGGATAGATTTGTCGAGGGCGCGCTGATTGTATAACTGAAACAATTCGTCCATTTCAATCTGTATCAAATAAGCTTTGAAGTGATGCTCCTTTCTCACATTCGCTGAAAACCATTCTATCAAGTACTTTCTTGTTACCGTCATGTACCAATTGTGCAGCATTCGCATATTTGTTGATAGCTGTGTTTCCTCCACATGACTGGCCAGAGGCTGCCCTTTGACATATTGCCGTGCCATCTCACAAATTGGCGGTTGTTCATAGCCTAACAGTTGACAAATAGACATACCCAATGCGTCAGCATTTTCTTTGGCCTGCGTTACAGTTATACCCATTTCTCTAGCAGCACTTATGGCTCTGGGGTCCAATAACTGGAAGTCCTTAGCCATAACGGGTCTGAATTCCTTGTCGATATCGGAAGAACGCACTATGAGCGGGGGGGGGGGGGGGGGGGGGGGCGATTGATGTTTCTGTTCTCCGAGCTGGGGAATTTGTTTCCCGCTTTTTGCACTTGTTTTTTGCTTCTCAGACTTCAATCTCATTTGCTTAATAAGTTCACGGTCATAGTCTGATCTCAGATTCATCTTATATTGTGCTGGTTGCTCAAGAAATTCCTTACCCCACTTTTTGGCTTTTTCATCATACACCGGCTTTTGCTCGGGGATTTTCGGTGCAAAATGGGTCTTGACTTGTGCATCCACTATCCCTTTGTTTTCCTCAACAGTCATGTCATAAGGTCCCTTGGGAAGAGGCTTTATTGGCACGGTGGGTATCCTCGACTGATTTCGAGTCTTTCTCTGAGTAGTACTAGGGGTGGCCATGTTCTTCCGCTTTAGCCCCTGCTGACGCGCCGGAGGTGGACTAGGGGGAGCCGGCGTTGGCTGACGCGCCGGAGGTGGACTAGGGGGAGACGACGTTGGCTGACGCGCCGGAGTTGGACTAGGGGGAGCCGGCGTTGGCTGACGCGCCGGATTTGGACTAGGGGGAGGCGTTGGCTGATGCGCCGAAGGTGGACTAGGCCGGGGCTACGTTGGCTGACGCGTCGGTGGCCTTGGCGCCGAGCCTGGAAACTTGATGTATTTCTTTTGCCATAGAATGATATGACGCTTGACATCTCCTAGTTTCGTATCCCCTTCAGGTATAGCTATGTCAATCTCTAGGTCCTCATACCCCTCCACTTGGTGATCCACTGTGACACGAGCATAGCCAGCTGGAATCAGATGCCCATGGTGGAGTGCTCCAGGTAGATAAGGTAAAGCAGTGCCGACCGCCACCTTGAAGGACATGTTCTTCATTGGCTGATGTAGCTCACATTGTTTCATCTCCCCGACATCATCCACGGGGTAGCGAGGCGCCGGTGCATCATCCATCAGTGCATGATCATCAGCCCGGACATCGGCCGTGGAAGCCACGCTGCTTCTCCGCTGGCTATTATTATTATTATCTGCAGGATCTTCTTGCGGCTGAGATGACCTTTGCTGGCTAAGTGTTTGCACTAAATTCTTCATCTTCGCTAGGTCCATTTCTATCTTCCCGATCCAGTCTGCCTCCCGATCCTTCTTTCTCTGATGGCTTCTGTAACTGTCATTGTATTCGGGAAACCCTTCCTTCCATGAAACACCGGCGCCTTTGCCTCGTGTTCGTCCTGGTTTTTCAGGATTCTCGAAGGCGTGGGAGAGCTCGTCGTTCTCTCTCTCGGGCCGGAACAATCCCGCTTGAGCATCGGCCATTGCTTGAACAAGTGCTTTGGAGGGTTTTAGAATTTTCTCTTAAAAATGGTCGCCCCTGTTTCTGGGTCCAACCTTCCCCATGCCCGTACCACCAGTGCTTTGACCTTTCGGGCAACCATCTGTACCTGGAATGATCCCTCTACCCCTCATCTCGGTCTCCATAGCTTCCCATTTAGGCACGGCAGTCCTGTAGCCACCTGTCCCCATTTTATGGTGCTATTTCTTTTTCTGAGCATTTTCCTTATTTTTTATCGACCTTTCCTTTGCTACAGAAGATTCCTTGTACGCCACAAATTCGGGCCACTGTTCTCTCAATTTCTCGAATGCTCCTGTGAAATCAGGAGTTATCTTTTTCGCGACATATTTCCGGAACAAAGTTTTCTTGTAGTTCCGGAACAGTTCGGCCATCTTACTTAGAGCCCATTCCTTGACTATCTTTCTTCTTTCAAGCCCACCCGGAATTGGGTTACCATCTGTCCTGAATTCTTCATACTCTGGAGGTAGTCCGAAATGTGCCACGAGCTTCTCCCAAAGATCGCCTTTGGTTCTTTATCGACATAACTAGCTGAAGGTTCAACATTCTTTGGCTTAATCCATTCTTGAATGGTGATCGGGACGTTGTCCCTAACAATCACTCCGCACTGAGTTACAAACACCCTCGCGTTGTCAATCGGAAGACTCGGCCTTCCATTATCTTCGATTTTGTCGATGTTGAATCTTTTTTACCATCCAACTTTTTGTTCGGGCCTCGTGTTGTAGCTGACGATTGCGTCGATCCGGAGGGCTAAAAGAAGAAAGAGTTGTTAATATATATATATATATATATAGGTCTGCTATTCTGGAACTAGTTCTAGAATAGCTATTCTGGAACCACTTCTGAACTTCCCTCGCAATGTTGATGAACTTTATTTAATGGTAATGTGAACTTCCTGACGGAACAGACTGATTCTCCACCTTCACGGGAAAATTTTCTAGTGCGATTTTTGATCCGCTTATCGGAATGATGCATGTGATATACCGTTGGATAGCTATGGAAATTACGAAACTTTTTCATTTTCACGGGTTTTCGAAATTAGTTACGGTTTTTAAAGAATTTCAAATATACTAACACTATTTTCGCGTCCGTACCGTATTTTGGTCGCCATTTTCAAACCGTTTATCGGATTGATGCAAATGATACTCCGTTGGAAAGCTATGAAAAATCCGCAACTTTGTTATCTCACGCACTTTTTCGAAATTCTTTACGGTTTAAGAGCAGTTTTAAATATACATAATTCTGTTGTTTTAGAATTCTCGTTTTTTCTGAACTTCCCACTTCACAACACTGAACTTCTTCCTAACACTATGTGAACTTTTTCACGGGAGCACCAGATGCATGTGTTACGTCATTTTATTTTGCCTATTTGATTTTCGTACTCGGACTATTTATGAACTTCCCTCGTCGTGAAAGTGAACTTTTTACAGGAGACGTAAGTTAACTTCTTCACGGAGGTCCAGATGCACGTGGTACGTCATGTTTTTGACTTTTTTAATTTTTTTTTGGCCTATTTGATTTTCGTACTCGAACTATTTCTGAGCTTCCCTCGTCACCAGAGTGAACTTTATGGGTGACGTAAGTGAACTTTCTCATGGAGCATTAGACGCAGGTACTTTGCCATGATTTTGACTTTTGTTTGATTTTCGTGAACTTCACAGAAGGAGAAATCGAACCGATAGAAATAAATAAAGTGAACTCCATGCATAACTTAGGGACGAACTGAACTTTACAGAAGAATAAACCAAACCGACAGGAACTTTTGCAGCAAAAAAAAACTGCATTGAACTTTATCTCCCCACAAACTGAACTTCACAAAATAGAAAAAACGAACTCCAAAATAGACCGCAGGAAGAACAGAACCGCAAAAAAAATATAGCCAAAGTGGTGGCGCAGCCCAGGCTCCCTGCTCGACCGTGTGCGTGGCCAACCTGGACTCAGACTCAAAGCGGGGCGGAGCCAGGTTCCTGCTCGACCGACGATGCCCGGCGTCAGTGAGGACAAATGGTTCCATGGTGGCGCATCGGGGAGATGTATAGCAGTGGTGGCACCGGCAGGGAAGGCGCGGCACCGTGCGAGGCGCGTCAGGAGATCGCCGAAAGGGGAGGAGCGGGCGGAGATCGGGCGGCCCGCTAGGGGCGACGCTCTGGGGCGGAGCTGTTGCGGCTCGCCGGGGCAGATCACGTAGGGGAGGAGCCGGACGGAGCTGGGGCGGCGTGCCGGACGGAGCTCGGATGGGACGCCGGATGGAGCTTGCAGGGGAGGGAGGCTGAGAGCTGGCTCTTCAGGGCAGCTGTGGCGGGGCGCCACCGTGCGAGCCGCAGGGTAGGGGAGGCGGCGGCGTGCGGGGTGCTCACAGGGAGGCGGTGGTGGCGGCGTGCAGGGTGCTCGCAGGGAGGGCGGCGGCGGCGCGTGCGGGCTGGTAACTCGGAGGCGGCGACGCGGTGGGAGGGGTGCCAGGGCGGCTCGATTCGAGGAGGGCGGACGGGGAGGCAAGATCTCCGACGGGCAGCGCGCGGTGGGAGGTCCCCGGGACGGCGCGCGGGGTGGTCGGGGATGGGGACGAGGGAGGCTGAGCGGTGGAGTGTTTTTTTTTTCTTTTCTACGGGTGGGGTGGGACGGGATAAGAAGGTAATTAGGAGGGGGTTGGGTCGGGATAAAAAGGTGGTTAGGATGGGTGGGTTCTAGAATAGCTATTCTAGAATCTCTTAAGGGGGGGTTGCAGAATAGTCCTGCTCTATATATATATATATATATATATATATATATATATATATATATATATATATATATATATATATATATATATATACAGATCAATTGATGCATCTAGTCACAAGAGGCTTAATATATATATACTACGCCGGTTGTTGTCGAGGGATCAACGACGACATTTCCTTCATCATCGTTGTTTGTTTGCCCTTCTTCCACCGGTTCATGCTGTAGTCCCTCACCGGATAGTTCCAGATATGACGATATGTCATCATCGTCTACAACATCGTATTCTCTATGATTTTTTCCATCTTCACCTCTTATAATATCCCACATCATCTCTTCGCGAGGATCGTCCTGATCCATAACTTAACTATTTCCAGAAAGAAAGGAAAAACAAGTTAGAAAAAAAAGGTGACAAAAATTCTATCTAAAATTGTATCTAAAAAATTCTATCTAAAAAATTCTATCTAAAAAATTCTAGCTAAAATTCTAAACAAAAATTCTAAAATTCTATCTAAAACAAATTCTATCTAAATAAATTCTATCTAAACAAATTCTATCTAAAACAAATTATATCTAAATAAATTCTATCTAAACAAATTCTATCTAAAATTCTATCTATATAAATTCTATATAAACAAATTCTATCTAAAATTCTAAACATAAATTCTATATAAAATTCTATCTAAACAATTTCTATCTAAAATTCTATCTAAAAAATTCTAAAATTCTATTTAAAGAAAATTCTATCTAAATAAATTTATCTAAACAAATTTATCTAAAATTCTATCTAAACAATTGTAGCAGCACTATTCTAAAAAAACTCTAAAAAAACTTTAAAAAACCCACCATGCCGGTGCGACGGAGATGACGAGGGCGAGGGCGCCGGCGCGACGGAGAGGACGAGGACGGCCGGCGCGCGGAGCGCGGTGGAGCGGCGGCGGCAGCGCGCGGCGGCGGAGGCACGGAAAATTTCGGCAGCACCTCCCGTCTTCATCTTCCTCAGCTCCGTCGTCTTCGTCTTTGTTTGGAACCGCGCGCAGCGCGCGGTTTATATAGATTGGGCCTTTTTTCCCGGGTCGTGCCGCGCGGTTTATATAGATTGGGCCTTTTGTCTCGGGTCGTGCCACGACCCGGGACTGAAGGACATGTAGTCCCGGCTCGTGGCACGACCCGGGACAAAAGGTGGGTTCTATAGTTCCGGCTGGTATTACGAGCCGGGACTAAAGGTAAATTTTCGGCAGAGGAGGAGTTACGCGCGCGAGGGAATATTTTCAACACTTATGAATACATTGAACATTTGAATTTACCACTTTTTGCATACTTTCGAATCTAACAAAACTTTCAATATGAAAAGTGTTTGAATTTGTATAATTAATCCAAAATCATTTTTTGGACAAATGTTTCTTATTATTTTTGAATTTTTTGATGGAGATAAAATACATTTTACATGATCCTTGTCGTAGATAGACCAGCTATAGGGAATGACAACACGGGACTAAAGGCGGGAAGCGGTGGAAAGCGCGGGAAGAAATATGGCGGGAAGACCGAGGTGGGAAACGGTGGAAAGCACGGGACTAAAGGGAAGAGATAAGGCACACATATCAACGCTCCTTTAGTCCCGGTTCCAGCTACCAACCGGGACTAAAGGTGAAGATAAGGCACACATATCAACGCTCCTTTAGTCCCGGTTCCAGCTACCAACCGGGACTAAAGGTGAAGAGTTGCCCTAATCTTTTACCTATAAGTACCCACCATGAGGAGTTAGAGGATGAACAAGAGCACATCAACAGCAGAACGAGAAGACAGAGTACTCCTCTATGGACGAGTTTCTTGCAGATGTCGTTGGGCTCGGCATAGAAGCGTTCTCTCAGTGCTAAGAGGGTTCATACTGTAGTCAAGCTAGTCGGAAAGCGAAGACAGAGGACTCCTCTATGCACGAGCTTCTCGAAGATGTCGTTGGGCAGTGACCTATGACATCTTCGAGGGGCTCGGCATAGAAGCGTTCTCTCACTGCAAAGAGGGTTCATACTGTAGTCAAGCTAGTCGGAAAGAGAAGACAGAGGACTCCTCTATGCACGAGCTTCTCGAAGATGTTGTTGGGCGGTGACCTATGACATCTTCGAGGGTCTCGGCATACAAGCGTTCTCTCTATGCAAAGAGGGTTCATACTATAGTCAAGCTATCGGAAATCGAAGACAGAGGACTCCTCTATGCACGAGCTTCTCGAAGATGTCGTTGGGAAGTGACCTATGACATCTTCGAGGGGCTCGGCATAGAAGTGTTCTCTCTTAGTGCAAAGATGTCAACAAAATGAGATACACATGTGTGCCAAGTTTAAGAACACTCATACATAAATTGTTTAATATATTATTACACATAACCAGCATCCCCATCTAGCGTATGTCCCTTGCTACCAACCGGGACTAAAGTTGAAGATAAGGCACACATATCAACGCTCCTTTAGTCCGGGGTCCAGCTACCAACCGGGACTAAAGGTGAAGATAAGGCACACATATCAACGCTCCTTTAGTCCCGGTTCCAGCTACCAACCGGGACTATTACACATAACCAACATCCCCATCTAGCGTATGTCCCTTTCTTATGATTGCGTCGGCCGTAACCATGGGGCATCCTCATCATTTAACACGATGCTTGGGTCATCCTTCACTACGAAGGGCGGAATTTCATGAAACTTATCATAATCTTCTGACATGTCTGTCTTGTCCTCCACTACCACGATGTTTATTTTCCCTGAAAGAACTATGTGGCGCTTTGACTCATTGTCTGATGTATTCGCTTGCTTATCTTTTCTTTTTCTCGGTTTAGTAGACATGGCCTTCACATAGAAAACCTGAGACACATCTTTGGCTAGGATGAATGGTTCTTCTCTGTACCCAAGATTGTTGAGATCCACTGTTGTCATCCCGTATAGCTTGTCTACCTTTCCCCGCCGCCTGTCAGCTTGACCCACTGGCACCGAAACAAAGGGACTTTAAAAGAAGGTCCATAGTCAAGTTCCCATATCTCCTCTATGTAACCATAATATGTGTCCTTTTGCCCATTGTTGTTTGTTGCATCAAAACGGACACCACTGTTTTGGTTGGTGCTCTTTTTATCTTGGGCAATCGTGTAAAATATATTCCCATTTATCTCGTACCCTTGGAAAGTCAATATAGTCGAAGATGGTGACCTGGCCAACTAGTACAGCTCATCTCCAACATCGTTGTCATTCATTAGATGCGATTGCAACCAATTGCCTAAAGTCGCCATGTGGAGCAGTAAAACAAAGGAGTTAGTCTGCCCTGGGTTTTTGGAGCGTACAATATTCTTGTGTTCCTCGATGTACGGAGCCACCAAGATGGAATTTTGTACAACTATGTAGTGTGCTTGAGTGAAAGAATGCTCGTCACTAAATATTGTTGATTTCTTTCCGAGCGTGCCTTTTCCACTCAGTCTCCCCTCATGCCGCGATTGAGGAAGACCAATCTTCTTAAGGTCAGGAACAAAGTCAACACAAAACTCAATGACCTCCTCTGTTCCATAGCCCTTGGCGATGCTTCCTTCTAGCCTAGCATGGTTACGGACATATTTCTTTAAGACTCCCATGAACCTCTCAAAGGGGAACATGTTGTGTAGAAATACAGGACCAAGAATGTAAATCTCTTCGACTAGGTGAACCAGGAGGTGCGTCATAATATTCAAGAAGGATTGTGGGAACACCAACTCGAAACTGACAAGACATTGGACCACATCATTCTGTAACCATGGTAGATCTTTTGGATTGATTACATTCTGAGAGATTGCATTGAGGAATGCACATAGCTTCACAATGGGTACTCAAACATTATCCGGTAGAAGCCCCCTCAATGCAACCGGAAGCAATTGCGTCATAATCACATGGCAGTCATGAGACTTTAGGTTTTGGAACTTTTTCTCTGCCATATTTATTATTCACTTTATATTCGACGAGAAGCCAGACGGGACCTTGATACTTCTCAGGCATTCAAAAAAGATTTTCATCTCTGCTTTGGTAAGAGCGTACCTGGCAGGACCTCGAAACCATTCTGGATGCAGGCCTTCTGGGTCTTTCATACGTTGCTGGTCCTGCCGTGCTTCCGGTGTATCTTTTTTCTTCCCATACACGCCCAAAAAGCCTAGCAGGTTCACGCAAAGATTCTTCGTCACATGCATCACGTCAATTGCAGAGCGGACCTCTAGGACTTTCCAATAGGGTAGCTCCCAAAATATAGATTTCTTCTTCCACATGGGCGCGTGTCCAGTAGAAACGTCATTCGGAACAGATTGACCGCCAGGTCCCTTTCCAAATATTACTTCTAGGTCCTTGACCATACCAAATATATCATCACCAGTACGTTCCGTAGGCTTCGGCCGGTGATCTTCCTGACCGTTGAAATGCTTGCTTTTCTTTCTTAAGGAATGCTTGGCCGGAAGAAATCGACGATGCCCCGGGTATACATTCTTCTTACAATGTTCCAAATATATACTTTCAGTCTCATCTAAACAGTGTGTGCATGCATTGTACCCCTTATTTGTCTGTTCTGAAAGGTTACTAAGAGCAGGCAAATCATTGATTGTTACGAACAACAATGCTCTTAGGTCAATTTTCGTTTGTTCATGCTCATCCCACACACACGTACACCAGGTGTGTCCCACAACTGTATAAGTTCATCAACTAATGTCCTCAGGTACACATCAATGTCGTTGCCGAGTTGCTTCGGGCCTTGGATGAGCACTGGCATCATAATGAATTTCCACTTCGTGCACAACCAAGGAGGAAGGTTATAGATGCATAGAGTCACGGGCCAGGTGCTATGACTAGAGCTCTGCTCCCCAAAATGATTCATGCCATCGGTACTTAGAACAAACCTTAAGTTCCTTGCGTCACCTGCAAAATCTTCGAACTCTTTGTCGATCTTTCTCCACTGCGTCCCATCAGCGGGGTGTCTCAACATCCCGTCTGACTTGCGTTCCTCTTTGTGCCACCGCAACAACTTAGCATGCTTTTTGTTTCTGAACAAACGTTTCAACCGTGGTATTATAGGAGCATACCACATCACCTTGGCAGGAACCCTCTTCCTGGGGCGCTCGCCCTCAACATCACCAGGGTCATCTCGTCTGATCTTATACCGCAATGCAGTGCATACCGGACATGCATTCAAATTCTCGTACTCCTGTCATTAGGGCATGCATGTATCTTCTGAACCTCTAAACCTAGAGGGCAGACAACCTTCTTTGCTTCATACATACTGGAGGGAAGTATGTTATCCTTTGGAAGCATATTTTTCATCATTTTCAGCAATTTTTCAAATCCGGAGTCAGATAGACCACACTCTGCCTTCCATCGCAGCAATTCAAGTGTGCTACCCAACTTTTTCGGACCATTTTCGCAATTTGGCTATAACGACTTTTTGTGATCTTCTAACATGTGATCCAACTTCTCGCTCTCCTTTTCACTTCCGCAGTCTCTCCGTGCATCAGCAATGGTCCGACCAAGATCATCAGCGGGCTCATCATGTGCCTCTTCTTCAGCTTCCCCCATGAAAGTATCACCATATTCAGGGGGATAATTGTCACCATCCTCTTCTTCTTCATTGTCTTCCATTATAACCCCTCTCTCTCCGTGCTTGGTCCAACAATTATAGCTGGGCATGAAACCGGACCGAAACAGGTGGATGTGAAGGATTTTTGAATCAGAGTAATCTTTCTGATTCTTACAGACACTACATGGACAGAATACAAAACCATTCCGCTTGTTCGCATCAGCCACACGGAGGAAATCATGCACGCCATTAATGAACTCGCCAGAGCGTCGGTCAGTAGTGTAGATCCATTGTCGGGGCATCTGCATTATTATATAAGTATATATCAAATGCAATCATGATGCTAAAATTAGTAATTGCTTTAAAGACTCATAAGTTATTTTAATGCTATAAACACAACAAAACACTAATGGTAGCACGCGTTGGACTGAACAAAATCGCAGCTTCAATTTTATTGCTTTTTATTTAACCCTAATACATCTCAAATAATCTAGATAATAAAACAATAATATCAGATAATATCACTTATACATTTCGAATATTACCACTCGCCCAATCAAACTGGGCGTCGACCCTCGGGTCCTGAGCCACGGGTGGTGAATACCCAAAGAGAAGGAACCATCACAGGATCATAGCTCGGGTGAGATCCCTGAAGAAACTGCCAGGTATTAGAGAACCTGGTTTCCAACACAATCATATATCGACGGACGTGCTCGTCCTCCTCCCTGACACGGCGACGTACCACCTCCTCGAGGGCCGACTCCCTCTACACCGATCGTGCCCCACGCGACCGCCACCAAATAAGCTCCGAGTCGACGACGGGACCCTGATTCCTCACCAAGCTGCGACTCCCGGAAGGTAGCACCTCCCAGAGCCAGCCCGGCGGAGCCCAGTCCCGGACATTCCCGCCGGAGCCCAGTCCTTGGTCGTTGCGGACGAGTCGAAGATGAGGACGCATCGTCGCCGAAAACAAATTCCTATTAAACTAAACATAATCTATTTTCTGCTAACACTAATTTTTGAACCCAATTTTTGCTAACACTATTTTTGCTAATTTATTTAACACTAGTTTTCTAACCCAATTTTTTGGTAACACTAATTTTCTAACCCAATTTCTAACTAGTATTATTATGGCAAAAATTATCCTTGAATTTAGCAAAAACTTAGGTTACCAAAATTAGTGTTAACAAAAATTATCCTAATTGGGTTAGCAGAATTGGGAAAGATTACAGGAACTGTCAAATTAGAAACCCCTAATGGAATTACATATGATGTCGGACATCATAAGTAATCCTATTAGGGGCTTCTAATTTGACAGCTCGTGGAATCTTTCCCAATTTTCTAACCCAATTTTCTGCTAACACTAATTTTTTAACCCAATTTTTTGCTAACACTATTTTTTGCTAATTTTTGTTAACACTAGTTTTTGAACCCAATTTTCTGTTAACACTAATTTTCTAACCCACCTAAATAATCTATTAAATCATCGAGCTAATAAATTTCAAACCTAATCACTCTATTACTTATTATGTTCACAAATATAACACGTTTTTACACAAATTTGTAAACAAAAATTCTATAAAATTGTACACAAAATTTTTATCAATTCTACATGAAATTCTACACAGAAATTCAAACAATTCTACACAAAATTCTAAAAAACAAAAAATCTCACCTAGGATTTCACTGGTGCGGTCGAGGGAGACGACGCCGGTGATGGCGAAGGAGACGGCGGCAGCGCGGCGGCGGAGAGGTGGCGCACGCAGAGAGAGATCGAGATCGGAGAGGATTTTCTGGGTCGGGTGCCTTTTATACATATACACCTTTTAACCCCGGGTGGTAACACGATCCGGGACTAAAGGTCCCGGAGCCTTTGGCGGCCTGGCGCAAAGCCTTTAGTCCCGGCTCGTAACACGACCCGGGACTAAAGGTGGCCGCACGATATAGCCGTTTCTGACCGTTGGAATCGGAGCATTAGTCCCAGTTCCAATTGGAACCGAGACTAATGCTCCGAACTGAAGCCCTGTTTTCTACTAGTGAGATGCTACACAAACTTATCAGAACTACTCCCTCTGATCCATAAAATGTGTCGCCCACTTAGTATAAAGTTTGTATTAAGTTAGTACAAAATGAGCGACACTTTTATGAATCGGAGAGAGTAATTTATTAGATCACCCAGGGTTTTCTAGGTTTTGTTGGGTGGTTTCCTTATTTATCTAGGGCTCTATTTGCAATACGTTTGAGCTTTTATATAATGTTGCAGCTTCCGTTTGGTACATATAATATTCTTTTCATCTACGTCATCGAGTTTTACAACAAGATCCGTGCTCTCTCACTATAGCAAATTTATATTTGCTAATTCAATACTACATACAGACCCCCATGTTAATCATGAAGATTAACAAATTTGATCAATCAAATCAAAATACCACTAAGATGTGAGCATCTCCACCGACGCTCACAATAGAGCGTCCAGTGAGTGTGCCGGGCAGGCACTATTGGGATCAGTGGCAAACGTTGCCGTGTTATTTGGACTAGCTGGCCCCAGTGGCAAGTCCAATAATTTTTGTTCCCAAAAATTAAAAACAAGAATGTGTACATAAAACGATGAACTTCATTTAAATTAAAGAATTTTACAAATTTGAATGTAATTTGTAACTAATCTAAATCTAATAATGGGTTGTCAAATACCGACCAGTCCTAGCCATCGTGGTACTCCCATTCATCGTCCCGGTCGTCGTTGTTGTCGAGGATAGTCAGGAATCCGTACTCCAGCACCGACCACTCCTCAGTCATTATTTTGAACGATAATCGCTTGGCCTTGGCAATCTATTGCTAGAACTTAGCCTCGATCTCCTCCTCAGTCATTGCCGGCGGTAGAGCCGGGCACCTCCTTCTTTGGCATTTTGCGGTCAAGAAATAACTAGCCTGATGGCGGCAAGGCCAGCTCGTCCTTGACTTTGAGGTGGGGTCCGCCGTCGCTCACTACCATCAGGGTTGCTCATCTAGGATGAGAATGTTGTCGAGCCTCCACGGAGGCACCGACCAGTTCTCCTTGACCTTGCAGAGGAGGGAAGCGGCCACCATGTGGAAGACACAAACCATGATGAGGTCTGCTCACTAGTAGGGAAAAGCCTACTGGCAGGATGCTCGAAACTATCATTGGTAGCATACAAACCCCCATGTTAATCCTGAAGATTAACAAATTTTATCAATATTGGATCAAAATATCTCTAAGCTGTGTGCATCTCCACCGGCGCTCCTAATAAAGCGCCCAGTGAGTGTGCCGGACAGGCTGTTGGGATCGGTGGCAAATGTTGCCGGGTTATTGGGACCGGTTTGTCCTAGCAGCGAGCCCAATCATTTTTCCCCCAAAATTGAAAACACAAATGTGTACATAAAACAACAAACTTCATTCAAATTAAAGAATTTTACAAATTTGAATGAAATTTGTAACCAAACTGAAATAATCTAAACCTAATAATGGTTGCCAAATACTGACAAGTCTTTGCCGCCGTGGTCCTCGTCGTCGTTGTCGGGGATCGTCAGGAATCCGCACTCCAGCATCGACCACTCCTCCACCCAATGTTTTTCGGTCGGCCTCGGCAATCTATCGCTAGAACTTGGCCTCGATCTACTCCTCCCTCATCGTCGGCGGCTGAATGGGCACCTCCTCCTTTGGCATTTTGCGGTCAAGAAAGAACCGGATGGATGGGAGGCACCGACCAGTTCTTCTCCTTGACCCTGCGGAGGAGGGAGCCGACCCACATGAGGAAGACGCAAACCATGGCGAGGTCTGCTCACTAGTAGAAAAAAGCCTACTGTCAGCATCACTAGTACAAAACCCCACCTCACAGACGGCCCTAGGGCCTCACCTCAGCCGGTTATTCCAACCGGCTCCAGCTCGGTGTTGCTAATGTGATTAGATCCGGTTCCTGGAACCGTCTGTGATGCAAAGAACCCTCAGGCGGCCATGAATAAGAAATCATCTCGAATAAGGAAAACATCAGAGGTGGCCAGCAATAGCAGTCGTCTGTAATGATAATCCTTTGCAGACGGCTGGATTTGCTGGCCGTCGTCAGCCTGCGGAGCATCCGGGTTTTCTCTCCGGCCCATGCGGAAGAATATTCATGCCCTCTGGGCCATTTTCCGGGTGGTCTGAGTATTTGGTAATCTTATATTAGCAGCAATAAATAAATCAAGATTGCATCAACAAAACCTGAACCAATTGGTAATACATATAAAGCGTAACCAACTGGTAGCATACATATATATAATAACATGTCTCTCTCCAACCACAAACTACATAGATTTAGTTCTATATGAGATGTAACTCAATGAGGACCTCCAAGCTGAGGTCATAGGTCTTCCTAAGAATGATCAAAACAGGTTGACCAATCACAAAATTCTTACCTTCCATAAAGTTCTTCCACCCCAGCTTGTCAAAGTCAATGCGGCCGTCACTTTTCGTGTTGTACGTGATGATGACGGCTTCCCCTGCTGCTCCAAGTCGCAGTCCTCCATTGCCCTCAGCCGGTATGCCAGCCTCTTCTGCTATCACCTTAGGTAGTTTTTGTGCACTAAAGATAACATAACTATGTCATATATTCGCCAGGCAGAGGCGGTTTACTGAATATTAACTTAGGAAATTTAGGAGGCATGAAAGAGGCGGTCTTGTGGTACATACCATATCATGTCTGTTCAAATTTGTGCTTGTCAAGCGAGTCACAAAAGGAATTACAACATAGGCTCCTACTGGTAGAATCTGAACGAGACAGTTCTTCTCTTGGTTGTTGAGACTAACTCTTTGGGCAACTATGATTCTGTTGTCTATAATGGCAACAAATATGGTGGGATGTGGTGTCATGGTAAACACTAGCATGTCCCCCTTCGTGAAATTGTTCTTGGTGATGAATTGTTCCCATTGTTTGCCAAGCAAGAGGGTCTTCCTCAGTCCTTTTCTTACATGAATGGTGTACGTCTCCCAAGGGCACGAAACAACACATGCTGCTCGAGCACTAACTCGTTGAACACTCATCGAGATGTGCATGGTACAATCTGTTATATTGAAAACACAAAACACAAATTCTATGTTACATTAGAACAGAAAGAAGCAGAAAGTGTATGGGGAAGAGGCTTGTTTTATTACCACGCACTTGCGGTGACACTGTTGCAGACGAACAATGAATGAGGATCCACGAAAGATCCAGCTTCTTTTACATTTACTCTTGCATACAAGGCATGGCATATCCTTTTCATTAAGTTGAAAGAAGTAGAAATTAGAAAATGTGCAAATATACAAACAAATTGGTACACGTAGTCTTCGGTAAGTTAATTTATCTATCATTTGTTAGAGCATGAGTAGATATCAAGTAGAAAAATAGCTAAAGACAACTAATTATAACTCTATAAGTAGCTAGAAAAATAACTAATGAACAATGTGCATAACAAATTGTACAGGCGAACTATACCGGGATGAAGGGGGAGGGCGGCGAGGCTGCGGATTTCCAGCAGCGATGACGAGCTAGGGATTTGTAGCAGCGGCAATGACGGAATGGAGGGAAGACGGCGAGGCTAGGGATTTGCAGCAGCGGCGACGAGCTAGGGATTTGTAGATGCGGCGAAGAGCTAGAGATTTGCAGCAGCGGCGGCAAGCTAGGGATTTACGGGGGAGGCGGCGGAATGGAGGATGGCGGCGAGGCTACTGATTTGCAGGGAGCTAGGGATTTGCGGGGGAGGCGACGAAATGGAGGATGACGGAATGGCGACGAGCTAGGGATTTGCACGGGCGGCAACGAAATAGCAGTTTGAAGCAGTGGCGAGGCTAGGGATTTGCAGCAGCGGCGAGCTAGGGATTTGCATCGGCGGCGAGCAAGGGATTTGCAGCGGCTGCGAGCTAGGGATCTGCAGTGGCGGCGATGGAATGGAGGTGGGCGGCGAGGGGGGAAATGGTATTTGAAAAGTGGGAGGGGCCGCTGGGGCGGCAAATGGGGAAAAATCCCCTCCCCGTTACCAATTGGACCCAAAATTTTAACTTTGCCGCCAAACGTTCAGTAGCTGGATTGTCCGAATAATTCCATGCACTCCGGATATTGTTTTGAGTAGAAAATGTTAAATATAATCAAAAGTATTCAAAAATAACAAATGAAGGTGTATATCTGCTTGTCAGTGCTGAATGAAGCACCACATAAGAAGGTAAGTCCATACAATGAAGAGATTATATAATGCAGTACAAACTATGGTGATTACTCGTCACGATGCAACTTCGGTGCACTTGCATTGGCATTGCGCAATATACTCACCACGCCTAGCTAGTTGGTCTTATATAATGAACGAATGTAAAGTTTCATAATCTTTTCACATTGTTTGCATATATTAAAGAATTTAAAACCGTTAAATAGCTATAAATTGTAAATGCAGGAAAAATATAAAAACAATTATAAAACCTGAAAAATGTAATGAGCAATATTCTGTGATAAATTTCATGATAAAATTGAAAACAAATAAATTTCATTAAATCTTAATAATGAAGTATTGTATATTAAAAAACCAAAATCGGAGGTAGCCCGGACCCTCCGGAAAATGTCATTGATCCGGAGCCTCCGGATCAATGATTTTTGCTACGACGCTACATGTTTGCATTCCCACTGCGACACTGGATTTTTCACTGCAACGTTCTCGTTGGCCCGTCTGTCATTCGGCAACCGTGTGCCACTCGGCAAATACAGTTGGAGTAAATGCATGAGGCGGCATGGAGGGAATGCAGGGCGGTGGCGAGGCATATGCGATCGGACAGTTCCTTTTGACCGCCCGGCACCCCTCTGTTTCTTCTTAAATTCCATGCTATATGCGTAGTGGTTTCCAGCGCATCGCACCACACGCAGCAGCATTCCTCTATTTCCTCTGTTTCCTCTGTCTCTCCGGCCGTACTGTTCATCTTCTTCCTCTCTTGCGCGGCAATGCCATGGCGCCCGACGGCAAGTACTTCACCAAGACTCGCAAAGTCCCCATCCATTCCAAGAAAGAGATATTCGTGACCTACTAGAATGATTCAGAGGAGGTTCGGAGAATCCTCAAAAAATGGGAGAAATATTGGTGTTTTGGGCTCGACGAGAAGTTTGTGGGTCTGGACTTAGAGTACAGGAAGAACACTGAAGAGGTCGCCGTCGTTCAGATCAGCTTGCGCCAGGAAGTATTGGTATTCCAGTGGTGCAGGTATGGATCGATCTAGTACACTATTCCTCTGTTTTGTCATTTTCCCCCTTTCGTACAAAAATGAAATGTATTTACGTTTACTTCATCAACTACTGCAGTAGTAACAAGAACTGTCCGGCGCTGTTCAATTTCCTTAGTGCAAAGAAATAATATTTGCTGGCGTGGATATTAGGGGTGACAGGAGGGCCATGGCCAGAAGTTGGGATGGCTTACAAATTCCAGAAGCATTCCACGTGGATCTTCAGATGCTTTACCAGGTGAACGGAGCTGAGAGAACTGGCATGGCTACCCTGGCAGTCAAACTGATCTCCGATCACTACGCGAAGATGAAGAAAGACTTCCCAACTGAGCGGCACGATTTCTTGGAGGAGTCCCCACTTTCTGATGTGAACCTGCGCTATGCGGCTGTCGATGGGTACGTCTCGTACGAGCTTTACCGTAAGATTAAGAGTATCGAGACGAGCCTCCAACGCCAACCAACGTACTGCCCTGGTTGCCTAGCGAAAGAAAGATCGACGATGAAGCGAAAGGAGCAGGCAGGTGCTGGTCGTACTCGCCGGGGGGACGACGACGGCATCCGGAAGGTGGGCGATGGCTCTGGCTGGGACGTCGACAGCGGCCAGAAGCAGCAGGGTGCAGGTACTGGCTGGGGGGACGGCGACGGCTGGGGAGTAGGCGCTGACTGGAAGAAGGACGGTACAGGCTGGAGCGATGGAGCAGTGTCGTCGTCGTCGTCGACCGCCGACGACGGCAAGTGCCGGCGGTGGTATCGCGCGCGGCGCCGCGCGCTACAATTAGTACTCAATCTTTTGTTGTCTTATACTAATGTATCAGAGGTAGTATAGCTACAATTAGTACTCGATGCAACAGTTTATATGGTTGCACGATCGATCATGATCGATCTCTGTTTCTATTATTTGCCTATGTGTTTTGCGTCCATCGATCGATCTGTTTATATAGACAAGCGTAGTGGCGGTCAAATTTATAGGCTGTCTCGAATATTTGTGAACTATGACGGTCAGAAATATCAACCATCCCCAAAATATTTATAGCCGAGTAGTTTTCTTGGCCGTCGTCGATTAACAAACAATTGGAGACACGCAAGAATATGAACCGTCTCAAACAATATTAGAGACGGCCCTGAAATTTCGACCGTCTAAGGACATCTTTTCGAAACGACTCCGTCTACAAAAGTCAAGTTTGTACTGGTGCATGCTCGAAATCCTCAGCGTGCCCCGGCACACGGACAGTAAAGCGATGCTGGTAACTTTCACCGGCAGCGTGCTGGTGGGCGCATGCTAGCAGTAGGTGAGTTAGTGGCAGCGTGCCCCCGCTGCCAGTAGGGACACGTGCTACCCGAAGCATGTCCTCTCTGTGCACGCTGCTAGTGGATTTTTTAATTTATATTTTTTATTGTTTGTTTATTCTTTAGGTTTCTAGTATTTATGCAGTACAATAATACATTTACAATAGTAGGAAGAGTATTGATTCACATGTTTCTAACATACTTCACAAGTAGTCAATATATATAAGCATATTGTGTAATTCACATGTTTCTAATATATACTATTCTCACAGAGATTACATATTGACCAATCCACATGTTTCTAACATACTTGACAGTTAATTAACCACTGTGGAACTCTCCCTCGTTTTTTTATCACATGTTTAACCAAAACTGCGGCAAGCTCCGAGCGGATCATTGCAAACTTGCTCTCCGGCAATTCCTTTACATTGATTCGTGGATGCTAATAAATTAAATCATGATCAAAACCGGTATAAATAAGAAAAATATTTCAATAATAGAAAAGGATGTTTTGCATATCACAGATGTCGGATTAGGTAAAACAAGTCTACCCATCATTATGTTCATATGTTTGGCAACATAGAAGCCACAAATTTCGGTCGTACTAGGCTGCTAGGGAGAGTGACCTGAGTGGTTTGGGCGGCGTCAGGGCTATTAGTCATATATTACTAGCAGCATGTGGTTGGCGAAAGACGCTGCCAGTATGTGGGCCCCACCTGAGCACCTCGGCCCAAATTATTTGCAGCGCATGTGCGGCGCGCACACGCTGCCGATAAATTCTTACTTGCAGCATGGGTCAAGCGGACACGCTGCAACTAGTTCGTGCCGAGGACCTAGGAGTGGTCGAGACCGTACTGGAAGCGTTGGCACTTATTAGCACGATGTCAGTAATGCCATAGTGCTAGCGTGCAGGCATTTGTCACGCTGCCACTAATTAGTGGTAGCGTGTTTGCACCCTAGACCGCTGCTAATAAGCATATGCCTAAAACTTTTTCCTACTAGTGGCTCATCAATCTTCGAGAGGATGCATCGCACGCGAGTGTCGGCCTGTGCGAGGAGGATCATGACAAAGGGCGCGATGACGAGGGAGGCGGCCCGACCCAGGTCACCTGCCGTGTATGTGGTGCCAGCTGGTACCGGTAGAGCACCAACACGTCGGTGAGGGGCTTGTTGTTCCACCAACTATGGCACTCATGCCGGTTCCACCCAGCGGGTGGCATCCCCCCATACTCATAGTGATCGATGGTCGCATGCCGCTCCACCTGGAGGATGATCCGTAGTTTTAAGTTGCCCTCGCTGTTCTTCGGGTCCGCCAGTTGCGCTCCAGCGTGAGGTGCTATTGGTTTTGGGGAGCGGCGGGATGGCAAGGCCGCCGTTGCTGATGTTCCAACCTGTGGGCAAGTGCATGCCTAGGCGGCAAGAGGAGGCGCCTCACCGCCACCTTTTTCTTCCTGAGGCACGTCTTGTACAGGTTGCCTAACCAGCTGCTATCTCGTCGATGGGGGGTCAACTATCATCCGAGTTAGCATGACGACCTGGATCTGGAGCTGGTTATGGTGGTGGGAGAAGTCAAGAGACATGGCCGGTTCTCGATGCGGGCATCATCCTATCTATGGCCTCTACTCCCGCTTTCCCTCACATCAAGGCTCAGCTTGATCATCTCCTTGGTACACGTACGCACGCGTTGGACTCCAGCAGCCACAGTTCAGATACGCTGCTTCCAAGTGGCCAATGCCCTACGGCGGAGATATCATCACCAGATTAATAGGGTATCTCGACAAGTCAGCCAGCTAGGCTACTCCGGCTCCAGTTCCGAATGTTGTGGAGTAGTACGGAGTACATCTTATCCACAACAGCTAGCCCTCCGGCTCCAATTCTCACATGAGCTAGCTGAGATCGACCGAGTGTCATTCCGGAGAAGTAAACAAGCTCGGCGGCCACAGGCACGCGCCGCCGTCTCCGCCGCCGCCTCCTTCGCCAAACGGCGTCGACGACGACGACCACCACCACGATGTCGGATCAAATCGCGCTTCTCCGCGTCCATGACCTACCGGAATCCTGCCTGCGTAGGTATGTCCATGACCTGGCGGACAACTCGAATTCATATATAAATGCATACTCAGCTGGAGCTGTTCATCGATCCGATCAAGCTGAAAATATAAACATAAATATTGTGTTTGATAACTAATAATACCACTGGCATGCATAATGGTGTTGCTTATTTGCCTCACGAATATATATACTTTACATGTATATTCCTGTAGAGTAGTGTAAATCAATAGCTCATGAAACTCATTTCTTTTGTTCACAGAAGTGGTTCGTTTTAGCCATGCATGCGCCCCAGAATTAGAATAGACATTAGTAAGCCTACCAGCCACGTGCCCATCTATTTGCTCATAGGTACGATTCACGTGTTCATGGTAGTATTATAAAGAGGACAAAAATTGAAATATATCTAGAGGTAATAGGAAAATCATAGTGTGGATTAGCCTTGTGGACGTAGCTATTTGGACTATGGGCAGGGCCAACAGAATCCAGCCCAAGCTCGTCCAAACTCTAAACTAATTAACTTGATCACTCCAGAGCTAGTCTTCTGCTGGGCACACACACACAGTCTTATAATCTCAGCTAGCTACATCTGGAAGCACTTGTTTCTGTTAGATGTAATACGAATCGGTATACAATTGGTGTGTACAACACCAATTTGTCAGTTTCTAACTGAATGCACTATCAACTTACCTACAAGCACTAATCACATATCTCTAGTGCCCACACTGCCGCAGCTTTTTGTGTTACAGTCTGACTACAAATTAAAACATGATATAATCATCTAAACTTAATTAGCTAAGAGTGCGGCAATATGGAGCTCAGGTTCCAGGCAGCCCGTTTTAGGAAAATCGAAATCGATATTTTTTAGGTTTCAAAACAATTGAAAAAAATACTAGGTGTAAATAATATCGAGATCTACTGATGTGGAAATCTTGTTGACAGACTCGTTGTATTTTAGCCTGGGCAAAAAAGATAAATGTATAGATCTGGATAGTGAACAGTGCTTAGTTTCGAGATTTTGAAATTTTATCAGATTTTTCTTTCTTATGTATCCCAAAATAATACGGGTTTTGCATTGAAAATTTGCACATTTTTAGATCTTGACATAATCTACACCTGAGATTTTTTTTCCGAATTTTCCGAGACATAAAAATACAGATTTCAAATTTTTTTAAATAACGAGCTATGTGTAGCTCGGGCTCCATTTGGATTTTCCATCTAAACTTAGCAGTAATAACCAGATCTATTCTATTCTATTATATACTAAAAGCAATATACGGTTATCTAATAGAGACGTCACGTTGAGCCACATCACCCAAAATAAGTTGGATCCAAAATTTATGACTGAGATTGGTTTTACGTAACGTAACATGTACACACATCTATTGTTTTAGACATACAAAATTGTCACGTTATTTAAGTGCAATGTAACGTAGCCCATAACAATCCAATCACGTTTCAAAAAGCAGAACAAAAAACCAATCACGTCTACTATGCTACTATGTGTGTACGTGGAAGAGGGAAAAAAAGGTTGATTGACGATATGGATTAATTATGTATTTAATCCGACTTGGACTCCTTTGATCGATCGTGAAAACAAAGGTTGGGTGTATTATTTATGTACGTGCATAATATCGTGTCAAGTTGCTTTTCCAATGTTAAATAGTTGCGTCATGTTCGAAAAAAAAAGAGAAACCTACTGCTACAGATAGAACGTGGTAGTACACATGAAAAGGAAAGGAAAAAACACTTATGTAGCTAGAACGTGATTGTACGTGTAGTAGTTGAATATAATAATATAATGATAAACTATTTAGGATATTTTAATTTAGACTATATATCGACTGAGTTTAAATACATTTAAATATGTCTATATACATGCGAATTTGAAAAAAATTAAAACATCTTATAATTCAAACAAAGGGCTTATATGTGTAATGTGTGTGTGTGCGAGTGGACCAAAAAAAATGAAAAGATAATTACATGATTTTTTTCTAAGCACAAAGTGTGATATCGACATACACACACTGAGTACACTGCCACCATATATACACACACTCACACATAGTCTACTAATTACCAGAGTTGTGGAGTTTCATTATTGGTGAAGTCACCACTATCAACGGCAATATCATTTGTTGTTTAAAAGATAGTCCGTGTGAAACACGCAGGGTGCAAAACTTATCCCGGTAGGTTGGGACAAGAACCTTCTACCCATCTAACCACACATTAGTTCTTTAAAAAAATAACACTTTCTAATTTATTAAGTACAAAACATACAAGGAGATAAAAACATTATGCTCAAGGATTTATCGTACCCTGCACACAACACACAACCTATACTAAAGACCAAAGTCGGGAAGTTTCAACATTGATGAAGCCACCAATAAGCCATCGATGGGAACCTCATCCTTCATTAAAAAGATGATTTTCCTTAATGGGACACGCATGGTAAAAAATCAGGGTGCTGATATGTGGTGATTAGATATAAAAGCATCCTTCTAGCCATCCATCCATACTTTGGTTTTCTAAGACATCAACATTACTAATTTCGAGTAAAAAAACATAGAAGAGCATATGAACGGTTTGAAAACCAACTCATGTTTGCTGCCAATCTTACTATCATGAGACTACAAGTTTGAAAGTTCACACCGACATATGAAACATACAATGAATTTCAGTTTAAATTAAAAAAAACATGTGTGTCGATTGTCTATTTTGTTAACTTTAAGCATCTAGATCATATGGGCACATCACATTAATTAGAACACTTCAGAACGAATCAGGTTATTCTCAAACTAATTAACTGATGGTATGTCAAAATCACAGTAAAACTTGAAAAATAGAGAGATACTAGAAGTTCCAATAAAATCGCCACGATTCTGATTGTTAATTTGTTGGATCATTTTTCTCTTATATGTACACCTAATTAATATATATATACACATAAATATCACGACCAATACATTATGAAGAGAAAATATTTTAATAAGTAATATAAAAATAGTGACATGACACAAAGTAGGGGCCAGATAAGTTGTGGTGAAAACCGGCAGCGATCATGGAAAATACGATTCCATCGCATATGAAGTGACAAAAGGCATGAAGAGGTGATGTGATGAGAAGCTATAGATAGGATCTATGGTTATTACAGGGTCTTATGTGAAATCACATTGAATCTCACGGTTGTCAGATGTTAATTATTATCGAGGGTGTTTATATGTCATGATTAGAGATACAAGCTCCCTTCTAGCCATCGAACCACACATTGGTTCTCTAAGACATCCACATTTTTCTAATTCTTATTTCAAAACATAAGTGTTGAATCTTGAGTACACTCCTTTGTTTGTATACCCAAAGTGATATTTCTTAATAACTATCTATATACAAGATCACAACCAACATGTCATCATAATTGTAATAGATTAAAACACTATTGGTTGATATTAATGACTGCACCCAAGTAAAAGAAGATCAATAAAAGATCACCAAAACATCAACTAGATGTTGCTCTGCCTACCCTTATTGTTATTTCGGCCGCAACATAAAGAATTTTGTAACTATATGTACTAAAAAATGATGCCCTCGCATGCGAGGGCCCCTGTGCTAGTTAGTTCAAACAGAAAAATACACATATGTACGGTGGATAGGATCGGATATATGGATTCGTATGCTGCTGAGCCGCACGCGTGCAAGGTCAAGGCCCTGAAGGGACCCGCAGATTAGCTAGCATGGCTCTCGTAGCCGTGGCATATCCAGAGCTATAGGCTATGGAGGTGTATGATCACCAGCATCTCTGATATATATGGAGTGACACGTTTGCACGCGTGCATGCATGGGAGCCAGATGTGCCTCGCCGAGCTGGACACACTTCCACGTACGTAGAATCTGCCATACCCATCTACGTAGAATCTGAAGAAAAGTCAGCCAGTTAGAGCTACATCATGTCGACATCAGCATTCCGGCCCCAGTTCACATTGAGCTGAGACTGAGACTGAGGCTCGGATCGATCGAGTGCCATGCTTCCAAGAGACATAGCTCGGCGGCCACACGCGCCGCCGCCGCCGCCTTCGTCAAACGGCGACGACGACTACCCGGCACACGATGCTGGATCAAAGACGCGCGAGGTCCATGACCTGTCGGAAACCTGCGTACCTAGGTATGTCTATGCTTCTTCGACTACGAGCTATCTTCGACTCGTCCTTCATGAGTTCAAGGTTCTACAATTACTACGAGCTATCTTCGACTCTCGTCGTTCGTAGCTCCCGTCTCGATCGACCAGCAGCTCTGGTCATCTGATTTGCACAAATTAAATTGTTGCTTGCCTATAGCTTGCGGTGACGAGCCTACCAGTACGTACGTACGTACAAATCAGATTTGTAAAGTTGTTTCGAATTAACTGTATTTTGTTGTCGGATTGGTCGCCATGTATGAGTAAATTGCATAGACCACCACAATTCGGGCAACTAGAATTAAATATATACAAATAAATGCATATTCAGCCGGAGCTGTTCATCGGTCCAATCAAGCTGAAAATATGAACAGAAAAATATTGTGTTTGACAATTAATACCATAGGCATGCATATTGGTGCTGCTTATTTACATTCATAGACCTGCAGAGTAGTGTAAATCCAATAGCTCATGAAACTCATCAATATATAGCCATAAGTAGCCAACACGTGCCCATCTCTTTGCTCAAAAGTTCACATGTACTCTCCAAATGGAAGTGCTGCGGGAACACGTACGACTTCACGTGAATGATGTGCAAACGAAAGTGACTAAAAATTGAAACCGACATACGCTCCTTCT
This sequence comes from Puccinellia tenuiflora, assembly GCA_012064385.1. NCBI lineage: Eukaryota > Viridiplantae > Streptophyta > Magnoliopsida > Poales > Poaceae > Puccinellia > Puccinellia tenuiflora. The sequence goes on along the minus strand of QRDG01000504.1, from coordinate 401,679 downwards.
AGAGGTAAAGTGTGGAGAAGCATTATGGACGCAACTATTTGGAATATGGGCCGGGCCAACAAAATCCAACCCAGAAGCTCATCCAAACTCTAAGAAGCCCGTGTTGCTATAAGATGAGGGGCATTCAGATTTATGCGACAACATCTCCATGTTTTAGGCCTCCTTTGATTCACAGGGTAGGAAACATAAAGGAATAGGAATGATGAATGATTGACTTGACCTGTCCACTGAAATCTTATGGGCATAGGAACGAGATGAAGGATTTGTCCATGAGGTCTTAGCTCATATTTGTTTTCCTGTGAAAACACACTACAAAATTCCTACGGGAAAAATTCCTACAAGTTACCATCCTGTGAATCAAACACACACGGAAGGAAAAAATCCACAGGATCCTAATCCTACAAAATTCCTTAGGAAATCCTGTGAATCAAAGGAGGCCTTAGATGGGTCGAACTCATCTGAAAAATAGACCTGGTATCAGAACGAGCCTATAACACGACTATGCCCCTACTCCCAACTTGGCCGGCGTCTCCATACAATAACCATATGCATGCAATGTATGAATTAGTGACGTACACTACCCATTAGTGGTCGCGCACTCGCGCGGGCAACAACATACCAATGTTCGCTCAATATTTTTTATTTGGAACAAATATTTACTTAAATAATATATATGTTTGAAGCGATGTACAAATTATGCTTTTCCAATGAACAAGAAATCATGTACGAAAACTAGGAATAAAATAAATTTACAAAACGATAATTTTTGCGTCGAGTATATAAACTATTATACAATTATAGCACTTTGAAACAAGATATTACTATGAACCTAATAAAAATATTTCCAAATTATGAAACTATTTCCAGGAAAGATCACCATATAAGAAATAATGTTATGTATGTGCGATAACCGTACCTGCATATCAAATAAAAAAAGTTCGCGGAACTTCTTAATAGTTTTTTTTTCAAAGGACAAAAGAAAGTCTTGCATAATTGCATACGTATCATGGTGTGTTTAACTAAACTATTGATGTAACTCTCTACTATATGCAAAGAAAAATGTACCATGAGAAAACATATTACGCAAAACATTCATGTAAACTACTCCCTTCGATCCATAAAAAATATCGCCCACATAGAATAAAATAAGTGACATTTTTTTTATGAATCAGAGTGAATAACACGAATAAATTATGTTTAGGGCCACACGCAGATGTGCTCTTATTTATTCGTTTATCACACCTGTTTTGGCATACATGGGCGGTTGCCCATGATCATGCGTACGTGGTTTTGACCAAGGACGACGTTGTTTTAATTTTTGGAACGGACCAAACAACGTACGTAGTGCTAGGATGTTTTCTTTTTTGAAATAATAAATAGGCTAAGGACGTGTGCTTGAAGTTGAATAGACCAGACGTACGTCCTGACGTCCATCGCCTGAGGGTGACGGGTCTGAAACTTAGCCCGGTGGAGAATATCCCCAACCAGGTGATCAGTACTACCGCGCGAGCTGCCTCGGTTCGCGCGCGACCATGCATGCACTAGCAGACACAGAGCTTACATACTGGTAGCCGCCGCGCAGTACATAGGCCCACGTGCGCGCACGTGGCCTACGCACACGCACGCATGCCCGATGAATGATGATGACGTACTAGCTGGCGTGCAACACATTAGCTTGGCACGTCGCAGGCCAGCTCTTGCCCTGATCGATCGAGCCCATCTTGTGTAACCTAAACTCACATGATTGATCAGATCTTTGGTCAAACCATGGATCTACACAGCCAATAAACTCTCCTTGTAATGGTTCACATCAGTGGATGGAGCTTGATAGAAATTGGAAATGGGGCGAACACTCAAGAGGAAAAAAAAACATTTGCATAGAAAAAAACAGTTTACGTACCTACATGCATTGTTCGATTGGCTATATCGGTTGCACCAATGCAAGGTATTCCACCCACTTTGCACCATGCGTAGCTGTCTAGCGACAAATCGATGGGATCTTGAGGCTGAACACTAGTAGAAACAAGGTCATTAGTTCCGGGTCGGGAGGACCTCTAGTCCCGGCTTGGCACCAGGGACAACGGAACCGGGACTAGAGGGGCCCCTCTAGTCCCGGTTCAGTTACGACCCGGAACAAAAGAGTTCTCCATGTGGCCGGTGCCTGAGCGCGTGGTTGAGGACCTTTAATCCCGGTGCGGCCTCCTAGTCGTTGAATCGGGACTAGTTCCTCCTTTAGTTCCGGTCCAAAACCCACCTGGGACTAGAGCCCAGTGAGACTCTGGATCAAAGACCTTGTTTCTACTAGTGGAAGGATATACTCGTAGAAGACAACAAAAAAAATCGAGTCACCTTCTCTCACGGGTGCGTGCGTGCGTGTGCGCCACATATCTTAGCTTGTCTATTTTCGGTATTGCATGTCATGTTCCTACGGATTGGAACGAGCAACACGGTATCTAGAGTACATATGAGTGTTTCTCAAAAAAAAAAAAAAAAGAGTACATATGAGTGTACCGTACGTCCACTAACGCGTATATATGTGCAGCCTGGTACACCAAATGTGGTCTTACGGATTGGAACGAACTAACGATAACTTATTGTAGTACGGAGTACCATAGAAGACTGGGCCAGGTGGTGTGTCAGGTCTAGCTAGTGCCTAGACGCACCAAGTTAGACGTATTTAGATGGAATAGTTGCTAGCTTCCAGTACTGGCCAAGGCCTGTCTTGTAGCTAGAAGTACAATGCACGGTGCGTGGATCATCTGTTGTATGTAGTACGTGGACATTTCTACGGTCCACATTTCTCTCGCCCTCGAATGCAGGCGGCAGGCCCAATCACCACACGCGACGTGGCCAAGGACATGTCGTCTAGTAATCGCCTGCTATATATAGAGAGAGGGTTCGTGCCCACTGACGAGAACGAGACATGCATACACTGTGTACAAACAACCACTAGCTAGCCTTCTTCTTACATTCAACAATGGACGGCCATGGTCCAGCTGATGATGACCAGTGGTGGTATCCTGCCGGCGACTCCGCCATCATCGCCGCCGGAGACGCCCACGACAACTTCCTCGACATGTTCGGTAACTCCACGTACGTACGTTAGGCCGACAGCAACAGTACCCTATATACAGTATATATGTAGCACTGTATATTGTTGGGATCTTGGGTAGGCCGGTGCTTTTACATGAAGGATCTGTCCAGGGGTGTTCATATCTTCATATCATATATATGACCAAAATGTAGCTAGCTATAGGTAAATTCGATCGGTTAGGAAATGATCCGTCAATATGCACACGCTTATGTATTTCTCTTGTTGCAGTGAAGATCTCTGTAAGTTAGTGTGGGAAGGAGGTGCCGCAGGACAGCCGCTTGTTTCCGGCACCCCCTCATCGCCGCCACCACAAGGCCTGCCACGTGTATCCCTTGAGCCGCCACCTTCCGACGACGTGATGGCGGCGTGGCTCTACCCGATCGTCAGTGGCCAGACCGATCAAGCCGGCGACAGTACGGCAAAAGTACCGGCTACAGTGAAGAGAGAGCCCAAGCTGTCGACGATGGCCACCGAGAGCAAGGGCAAGCTTACCGCAACGGAGGACATGTCCGGTGCCAAGGTAAGAGAGAGCGCATGCATACGTGCACCTTTTGAGTTTACAATAAAACATGTCCGATCATCTTCATGTTTAACGTTTTTTTCCTTCTTCATAGAATTTCTTAAATAATTTGAAAAGACAGCGTGATCCTATGTTTGGACACAACTCTGTGGTTTCACATGTTATATATAGCATGTCATACATCCATCATGTTATTTGTGTAAGACCGTTGGAAACCTTGCATTCCCCATGCAATATGGGTTTGCTACGCAATCCACAAGTGGTACCATATGGAAAGATACTTTTCCTAGGTTGTTTTATGCTTCTTTTCTTCTAACATCCACATGTCTTATTACCATCTCAAGTATGAACTTGTCTCGTTTCCAAGCAAATCAGGGATTCGTTTACTAACCTCCTCAATCTCACAATACTTTTCCCCAAAGCTGTACGTAACAATTCTGTGGCCCTTACAAAAGGAAAAGACTGTTATTTGCATTGGTATTCTAAAGTCTTATTTTGCTCTGTCAGAACACAAACGCCAGGAGTGACTCCAGCGAGAGGACGAAGGCAGCATCAGGACGTTCAAGCAGGACAGCAAGGTCGTCTCAGTACTCAGCAACACACAACATTACAGAGAAGGTACTGCTTTTGCTCACTTGATTCTAATTTCACATTTTAATTCCCGTGCGCCTATATATATCGTGAGTGCCATGACAGTTTGCATACATGCTTAAATGTCTGTGCAGAGGCGACGGTGCAAGATCAGTGACAGGCTCAGGACACTGCAGCAGCTCGTCCCAGGATGCGACAAGGTTAGTTTCCTGAAACAATAACCCATCGGTCGCTGGCTTAGAATCGCTTTTTGGCAATGGATTTACATGAGTAACATACAGATTTTTTTCTGACAACAATTCTATTTTATGCAATATGATATGATGGACACTAATCTCTGCAGTCTAACCAAGCATCGACGCTGGAGCAGACGATTCAGTACATGAAGTCGCTGCAGCAGCAAGTACAGTCAATGAACATGTATCAAGTCGTGCAGCCACCGGCGATCCCCATGCCGATACCCGCGGCCGCCAGAGGACAAGTCCGACCAGGAACAGTGGTTCCGATGGTACCGTACGGAGCCATGATTCCGTATGCGCACTACCACGCGATGATGATGCCTGCAACAACGTCATCAGCGCTACCGGTGATGATGCCGGCGCCGGCCACCCTTTGCAGCTCCAAAGGGGCAGCGCTCCATCTCTACGGAGCAGCAGCGGGAGAACAAAAGATAGCAGATGCTACTCAAACTTAGTAGAACTATTTAATTTGATCAGCCCGGGTTTTCTAGGTTTTGTTGTATGATGGTTTCCTTAGAACAATACGACCTTATATCTCTAGGATTCTATTTGTAATGCGTTTGAGAGCTTTTATATCATCTTGAGAAGCATCTTATTGAATATTAAGCAATTTCAATGTGTTTAATTAACGAAACCGACAACAGAGATGCACTAGTAAATTTAATAATGTACGACAAACTAAATGATAGATCTGCATGTGGACCAAAAACTAGTGCAAACAGAGAGAAAAGTAACACATACGTACTAACTATAGGAAGGTCCCCACGATAGCATTCTCTCTTGCCGTTGGCCATGGTGTTGAAGGTGACGTAGTCTAGGCCGACATAGAGGAAATAGTCGACCATTCGGCGTAGATGGAATCGAACAATCGGACTCGGACCAAAGCAAATACGTAGTGGCCCGGCCCTGAGGGAGGTAAGGGGCCGGCCGCCCCGGGCCCCCAGAATCGAGGGGCCCCAAGTCGCATTTGGTGGCGCCATGCGAGATGTCCGGAGATTTCAATTGTACCGTTTCACAGAGGAGGATGGCAGGTCAGTGCAAGTTAAGAACTTGGGCTGATAGTCTGGAACTTGGGGTTTCTATTCTGGTTAGTTTGGGCTTTTTCTCTATAATTTTGTGGACTCTTTTTACCTTCATAGTTAAATATGAAGCAATTACGTGGGATAGTCCCCTGAAAAAGCAAATATATGTGGGATGGAGATTTTGGGGGCTATTAACTGGGAGTATGAAGTAATTAATCGACGCAGCTTTGATGTCTCAAAAAAATAACAATGTATTTTTTCTATCATCTGTTGATTTCTCTAATCGTTGGTGACGGCCAAAGTGCAAGGGTATATATGGCTCGCACGAGTCTAATTAATCTCCATTTGTGTGCGGCATCCATTAGCCCTTCCCTAGATAATATCTAGCAACGACACGTCGTCGGCCTTCACATGGCCACACGGAGAGGTGGAATTGGAGAGAGGAGACCGCACCCAAGGCCACCGTGACGACATGGTTACAGGTAGAGCCGGCCGGCACTACGGGAAATCCACAAAACGCCGACGGCCAGGACATACGCCGACGGCCAAATGTCGGGGCCTTCGGCGTAGACCCCGACCAGGCCAACCGAGATATTTTTTTTCTTTTTTTAGCTACGCCGACGGTATTGCCGTCGGCCTAGAGATTTTGGCCGTCGGCGTAGATTTTGCCGTCGGCGTATATTTTTTCAATTTTTTACATTTGATATGCCGACGGCAGCCGTCGGCGTATACTTTTTCAATTTTTTACATTGGATACGCCGACGGCAATGCCGTCGGCGTATACTTTTTTCTATTTTCCATTTAATATGAAATAATTCATATCTTTAAATCCGTAAATCGGAATTTAACAAATTAAATGTCTAAATCGATTAGAAAAATGAGAGGAATCCAAATATGACATCCATAAAATCTTTTTCACCGTGCACCATTTTGTAACATATGTTTGTTACTTGCTTAATTAAAAAGTCATTTTTTACACTTAAAAAATGGAAAATGATATTTATAAAAATAATTTGGAATTTGTTTTTGGCAACAATGATGATATGGATGTCATATTTGAATTCCTCTCATTTTTCTAATTGACATAGACATTTTTTAAAAATTTTTGATTAAACGGAATTAAAGATATGAATTATTCCATATTAAATGTAAAAAGGAAATAAAAGTAAAAATAATTTCATTTTTTCATTTATTAAAAATATATACTATTTTACAATCATTGTTACTTATTCAAATGAATTTTCTAAATTTAAACAATAAAAAAATGTAACATCCTAAATCAGGGGTTAACATGATTGATATGATATAAGTATCAATAAGTTCTCATTTCTCATTTGGAAGCTAACAATGAAGGAACTCAAAGGTTAAACGTGCTTGGGCTGGAGCAATTTGAGAATGGGTGACCGAACGGGAACTTTGACCAGCGTAACTACTTTGACCTATGATTAAATGTGTAATTAGAGATTTAGTATGTAGCTGAGTTAGAAATTTCGAAATAGAAAAAAAAGTTCAAAAAAATTTAAAAAAATTAAAAAAATTGCATTGCCGTCGGCGTATGAGGGCGTACGCCGACGGCAACGGATACGCCGACGGGCCGATACGCCGACGGCCACCGTCGGCGTATGTGTATGCCGACGGCAAACGAGCGTACGCCGACGGTCGGAAGCCGTAGTGCGGTAGGATAACCGGTAAGATCGGTATTGTTAATGACATCATTAGCAATTCTAAATTTATTAGAAATTTCCAATATAATATACAAGTTACTAGATACTGATTCGCCTTCTATGTATTTTCAGTGTTTGTTGGTAATATACATTATAATTACTTTTTTTACTTGTAGTGTCTAAAACTAATTTCGCTCCAGGCCTTAAAAATCTCAGGACCGGCCGAGTCGGCCGCAAGCGAGCAGTAGTGCTGAGACGCTCCCCAAATACATTGTCGATTCTCTCCGGGCAGGATCTCAAGGGAAGGAGTTTCGAAGGCCTGCTCTCTTGGACGTCCATGAATGCGGTCACCCGAATGGAGAAGCATGCAAGCAAAACAACAAAAACAAACTAAACAGTGGAGAGGAAGAAGTGAGTGCTATCTTGATCCGCTGTTATGTTCCCTATAGTTCTGGGGCAGGTGCAGAGCGCAAGCACCACGCGGTGTACGTGTCAAGCATGCACAACATGCGTGTTGACATGTACACACGTTATGTGATGGAAGAGCTGATTATGTGTCAAATATGGACAACATGCATATCAACACCTGCTCGCCCTTCCGCCGCCCTCCCCTCTGGTAAGGTTCCCTCTCTAGCGACTCTGCTGGGGTTAGATGTGTTTCAGGTTAGCTTTGTTACGGATCTGACTGCCGAGATGGCGACTTCGGCGACATGCCGGTAATCAGCGTTGATGCTGTTCTTCCCCTCCTAATTTCTCCTCAAATCTTTAGATCTGCTCCATCCCATCCCGTTCTCTGGGTTTTCTTCCCCGATTTTCCCCTTTCTGCAGCTCCCGCATCCCTCACGTGAACCCAGCTTTTCTCGAAACACCGCGTCTTGTGAGTTTGCTGCAGCTCGTCCACCAAGAACGGCCATGAATGAGACCTCAAGGCTAATCCCCACCTGCAGATCTCTAGCTGCTGGTGCTATTGCTCCAGATCACCGATCATCAAGAGCAGGGCTGGATCCCACTGTTGGCGACGCTCGCACTATTGCACCTCCCACTGCTGCCATGAAGTTTGTTGGATGGAATTGCAGGGGTAAGGGTAGGAGTCTTGGAAGCTCAAGAAAAATGGAATATCTGGCTAGATTGATGCTTTCCACCGGAGCTCAGGTAACTTTCGTTTCAGAAACTAGATCTTCAAAATGTACTGCTTCTCAGCTGAAGGCTCGTTTTAATTCGAACGATAATTTCGTAGTGCCTTCGGAAGGCCTCTCCGGGGGTCTTTAGTTGCTTTGGACAGATGAAGTTCTTCTCTTAGTCAAGTTTTCAAATAGATATCTTATCCTAGCTCTTGTTCAACACATAGCTACTAATGTTGAATTTGTCTTGGCTTGTGTCTATGGAGACCCACACCATCGGGTTACTAAAATAATTTGGGACCATATTTCTAATTTTGTTAATGATAATCTAGGCAAGCCAGTAGTTTGCTTAGGGGACTTGAATGACATCATGTGTGATGTGGAAACTACCTCTAGCAATGTTAATAGGAATCGTATGCGTGCTCTTAATACTTTTGTCAAGCAATGTGGTCTTTTTGATTTGGGTTACAGTGGTCCGGCCTATACGTGGACGAATACAAGATTTTCTTCTACGCCGATCTTTGAGAGACTAGATCGTTGTCTTGCAAATGCAGAATGGTGTGCTCTTTATCCTAATACAAATGTTTTCAATTTACCTATCATGCTCAGTGATCATGCCCCTATCCTTGTCTCTACTGATTCAAAATTACACAAACCGAGACTTTCTTTCAAATTTGAAAATTGGTGGACTTTTGAAGATGACTTTCAAAGTGTAGCAAAAAATGCTTGGCAAAGTGCTGTCAATAAATCTTTCTATGCCAGATCAACTAACCTTGCAGGTGCTTTGAAAAAATGGTGTAAGAAGAAGAAGCCGATCCAACAACAGCTTGATTGCTTACAAAACCAGATCAATGACATTCAAATGCAGCCGGTACACCAGCAGGACCACAACCTTGAAGCTAATCTGGTGTCTCAATATGAGGTAACTCTGACCAAACTTACTGAATATTATCGGCAACATGCAAAAAAACATTGGGCAACCCATGGTGATAGAAACACGGCTTACTTCCATAATGTGGTGCAAAAACGTAAGCGAAGGAATCGCATTGTTTCTATCCGTGACACTCATGGCAATGACTTGTTTGATCCAAATGATATTGCAAACGAATTTGTTCACTACTTTCGGTCCATATTTACCTCCACGTCTACTAACAATGTTACATATATCCCGAATATGAATCTACAGAATCATGTAGATGACTTCACCAACTCTGTGCCAGATAAGCAGGAAATATTTGGAATACTTAAGGATATGAGAAGAAATGCATCACCAGGTCCGGATGGTTTTAGTGTTGGATTTTATGTTTCAGCCTGGGAGTGGATAGGAGATGATGTAACAAATGTTGTCACGAGGTTCTATGATTCAGGTATCCTGCCACCACATCTCAATGATACCCATATTGCTCTTGTTCCAAAAAAACTAGCTTGCTACCTACCTTCTGATTTCAGACCCATTAGTTTATGTAATGTAATCTACAAAATTATTGCAAAATCTTTAGCAAATAGGCTGAAAATGCATCTTCCTGATTACATTCATCCATCTCAGCAAGCTTTTATTGAAGGTAGACGCATTGCCAACAATATTATTGTAGCACAAGAGATAGCTCATTCCTTCTCTCTTACTTCTTGGAAAAGCAATGATTTTATGTTAAAAATTGACTTAGCTAAAGCCTTTGATCGAATAGAGTGGCAGTTTATTATTTCAGCCCTTGCACGCAAAGGTATTCACGGCCATTTCATAAAACTTGTGGTTGCATGCATCTCCTCGCCAACTTTTTCTGTTATCATAAATGGTCAATCTTATGCAAAATTTACTAGCTCGAGAGGTATTAGACAGGGTTGTCCTTTGTCGCCATATCTTTTTGTTCTTGCAGTTAACGAACTATCATTGCAGCTGCAGGAAGCTTTGCAAGCTAATCATCTCACAGGTATTTTACTTGGACCCAATTGCCCTCCGATTCACTCTTTGATGTTTGCAGATGATCTCATTATTTGCGGCAAAGCTAACATGCATGAGGCTCAAACTATCTCTAATATTTTAAATCATTTCTGTCAAAACTCAGGTCAAATCCCTAACTGGAATAAGTCTGGTATTCTTTTCAGCAAGAATGTTCCTCTGTCGGACAGAGAAAATATTAAAAGAATATTTCCAGTCCCCAATATTGACAACTCCTTTGTTCATTTGGGACACCCTCTTATTTTGCCAACTAAAGACAGATCAGCCTCTTATGCTTTTATTTACGATAAATTCAAAGCAAAACTTTCGAACTATAAAGCTAATCGGTTGTCCCATGCAGCTAGACTCACTCTAATTAAATCGGTGTTTGCCTCAATACCTGTCTACTACATGTCAAATATCCTTTTTTCAAAAAAATTCCTAACTAAGCTAACGGCTATCATCAGGAATTTTTGGTGGACAGGTGTGTAAGAAGACCAAACAACAAAAGCTCTTTGTCTTAGAGCATGGGCTGATATTTGCACAGACAAAAAGATCGGTGGTTTAGGTATCAGGAATTTGCAGGCTGTCAATCAAGGGCTTATTCTCTCTGCAGTATGGAGGCTTGCGAAGGAGCCACACAGCCAATTAGCTCAAATTCTCAAGTCCAAGTACCACCATGACACGTCTATTTGGCGAGCAAAATCCAATGTTCCGAAATCGGCCTTTTGGACTGCGGTTTTAAAGGTAAGACCACTACTTGTGTCAGCTACTTGTTATCAGATTGTAGATGGTAATGGTTCTATTTGGAGTACCCCTTGGGTGCTGGGTTGGGAAACCATCTATGACAATCTAATTATTCAACAACAACATTTTAATTACCCTGCACAGATCAAAGACCTTTGGCTTCCTGGGACAAAACTTTGGAATATAAATTTGATCAACTCCTTGTTTACTCCTGTAGTAGCTAACTCAATAATTCAAACTCCAGTAATTAATGCTACTGTCCAGGACATTTTAGTGTGGATACTAACCCCTGCAGGACAATTTTCCACCAAAAGTGCATACAAACACTGTTTCAATAATCTCCAGCTTCTTCCAAGAGAGAGACCGAAGACTGTTTCTCCGCGAATCATAACCTTGCTGAAATAAGGTATGGAATGAGAAACAGATGGCACCACGAGTTCAAACTTTTGCTTGGAGACTTCTCCAGGATGCACTACCCACTGGTAGAAGGGCAGGTAAGTACTCCAAACACATAAGTGAGAATTGCACTATTTGTGGAAAGCTTGAGGATGAAATGCATCTGTTCTTCTTATGTCCTTTTGCTAAGTCAGCCTGGTATAACTTTCCATGGTTTATTAAAACTGAATTTCTTGCTCATCACTATAATACAATTTCTCAAATGATTCAAGTACTCCTTACTTCAAACCACCCACAAATAAATATCAACTCTTTCTATACTTTCTTGTGGTGTATTTGGAAAGCTCGGAATGATGCCCGCTTTGGAAAGCGATTAAGTACCCCTTTTCAGGTTTTTGCAGCAGCATCCGCAATCATGCATGGAATCAACTTGGAGGTTACAGCTCCCTCCGAAAACAGTGCAACCATTTCTTTCACAGGTACCACAGAGCCACGTGGCGGCTCAGTGCAAGCACAAAATCTCTTGACTCAACAGGCTCTACCAGCCCCTGGAAGAACTATTGCCAATGTTGAAGACATATCAGGTCCCATTGTTTTTTCAGACGCATCTTGGACTCCAGGTGCAGGTGCAGATAATCAACCGACAATCGCGGGATTAGGTGTTGTAGTGCAGATGAGTGCAGGTAGGCGTTGCTCCAGGTTGTGCATCTCTGCCATTTCCGAGCCGGTGACGTCTGCAATCCAAGCTGAAGCACTCAGTCTCATGTTAGCACATCAAATATCACATATTCTTAATTTGCAGCAGCCAACATTCCTCACGGACAACTTGACTTTGGCAAATGCGGTAACATCTCAAGACATGATTCTAGTCCCAGGTCACTGGTCCATCAGACCACAACTTGCTCAGATTGCTTGCTCACCAGATTTTGAAGCATCCAGGATCTACCATATAAGCAGGAAATACAACTTTAGAGCTCATTATCAGGCTAAGCTAGCCCTGAAAATGCAGAGCACTTCTTTTAGCTTCAGGTGTCTAGAGTCAGGAAGCAACACTTGCTTAAATGCAGAGATAGCTGCTCTCTCATGCATTTTGAAATGCAAACTTGTACATGTACGTTGTTGTTAATCAATAAAGCTTTTGGTGTTCAAAAAAAAAAATGCATATCAACACGTACACACATAATTGACGCCTCGTACAAAGATTTAAACTTCCACAACAGGTATATGTTGGATTCGATTGGTTCTGGCCCCGGCAGCCTCCGAATCATTTGTTTACCGAAAATTGTATATATCATTGAAAGAATATTAAGCAGAACATTGAATTGTGTTTTAGAGCCAGAAAGATGTGTTCTTAATTATTGATGGACTCCCTCCATTCCAATAAATAAGGCGTCCTTATTTTACGTATTTTTTTACCAAGAATTACACTAAATATATAAAAATTATTGGTATAAATTAGCCTCATTGGGAAGTGTTTTTCCAATATGAATCTAACGATACTAATTATGTAGAATATAATCAAAATATTTTTACTCAATATTTTCGGTCAAAGTTTGTCTTAAAATATGCGTGCAACTTATTCATAGGAACTGAGGTTGTATTATTATCGACCTGCTTTGGCATGGGCGGTTGAACATGGTCTTGCGTGCTTTGACCAAGGACGTGCATGTTTCTCTATTTCTCCCTGACATGGTACGACGTTTTCTTTTTGAAATGGACTAAGGACGTGTGTTTTCTTTTCACAAGCGTGAGGGGCAGAGACGACGGTGGCCGCCCCCTACCCCAACCAGAACCAGGTGATCAGCACCCCCGGACGCTGGCTAGCCTAGGTTCGCGCGCGAGCATGCACTACAAGACAAGCGCGCATTACATAGCCCATGTGCACGCACGTGGTGGACGTGTCTGTCAGAGTATATTACGGTTTCCTATATTTGATAGTTTAGCTTTGTAGTCCAAGTCTATCTTTATTAGGTTTTTTAGCGCTCAAGTTTTGTATCCACTTATATAAACAGCGCACTGTGGCATATTTTAATCACTCAATATTAGTCAATTATATTCCGCAATACATCTTCTTTCAGTGCCTGATGACGTTCTCTCCGAGCCCAATGCATGTGTCGATCTTGCCTGCCTGATCGAGGCCCGTCGGAGATCCAGCAGCAAGAAGATGCCATGGTGCGCCGCAGTACCACCGCCTATCGCGTGATAGTTTACCAAATTGACAATCATCATAGAGCATATTTGAATACGAATCAACGAATGATTCATCAAACTTAACGAATGATTCATCAAATTTTTGGTAAAACCATGGATTTAGAGACTCAAATAACGCCTTATACCACACATGCATGCATGCATGTAGGGTAATATATGCTCATATATGTCGCATGTATGGTTAGTTGGTAACCATCATAGAGAGACTCTCCTTGTAATGGCCGGCCCAGGGCGGCGGTGGAGTTTGATCAGAATTAGAAATGGGTCAACACTCGAGAGAAAAAAAACATTCACGTAGATAAAATGGGGCTCATATGTCATGCATAGAGGCCGGGTGAAATGAAAATTTTCTCCGACAAAAACTTTCTGATAATAATGCTATTTTTACTATTGGATTTCAACTAGGGATGTAAACGAATATGATAATTTACACGTTGAATCCGCGTTCGAATCCGGTTCAAAGAAATTTGAAAGATTAACATATCTGATTTCAAATTGACACCCGGGTATGGTATGGGATATATGATATAAGTACGAGTAGAATTTGTATATATAAAGCAGGGCAAAAGCCTGTTTCGAGGGAGAGAGAAACATTTGTACATGCATTATGAAAAAATTAGTTAATATTTTTTGATTCCTTGAAACTGGACAATCCGGTTTTCAACTGAGAAAGTCTAAGCTAATATAGCATGGTGAGTTGCAAGAAAAGCTCACTTACATAATTATTGCATTCATAAAGACCTTACTTTTGTCGTGCGGTCATGTTGTCTTTATTTATTCTATTGTATTGCCATTATTTACTCTACTTAGTGTTTTGCTAAACTTGTTTTTATCAATTATATTTTCTTGATGTACTTGCGAGCATACTTATCGGGCTAATTTTATTTACACCCTCAGTCTTCTCTGTTTTTTTTTCGTTCTAATTCGTCGGTCTGATGTACCCACATTCTGGTACAACATATATACTCCCTCCGTTCAACAATATATGATGTTTTAGATGTTTCACATGTTGTCTATATTCGAACTAAAAGAATGGAAAGTGGGTGAACATATACACTAAAACATGTCTAGATATATGTGGTACAAATGTGAAT
>QRDG01000504.1:341667-377631 GCA_012064385.1 Puccinellia tenuiflora | reverse complement strand
ACCAGGTCATGTATCATGTGATGGATGTGAATGCACCGAAGAAGATTTGGGAGAAGCTAGAGAGTCAGTTTATGTCCAAGACTGCGACGACCTAGGTGTATTTGAAGCAAAAGTTCTATAAGCTGATGATGCAGGACGGGTCGGATCTTGTGGACCACATGAATGCCTTTAATCAGGTTGTCACAGATCTAGCACGTCTGAGTGTGAAGATTGACGACGAGGATAGGGCAATTCGTTCATTGCCACCGTCCTATGAGAATTTGATCACTACTTTGACATACGGCAAGGAGACTGTCGAGCTTGAGGATATCACTGCGGCGTTATTATCCTATGATATGAGGAAGAAGAACAACAAAGAGGAAGTCACTCATCGTGTTGGTTTGCTGGTCAGAGGTGAGCTAGGCGGGAAAGGACGTGAGTCAGTGAAGAAAAAGAAGAAGAAGGTGAATGTTACAAGTGTAAGTTGTGGGGACATTATAAAAGGGACTGTCCAGATCTCAATGGTGGGTCAAGTGCTAATGTGACAACTAGCAATCATGACTCGGACGGACAGCGTTCTCGTAGTTGTAGGTGGAGTCATGAAGGATGAAGTTGTGGGATTAGCAGCTGTGTTCCACGGAGGCGGCGAGTCTGACGCAGACTCGTCGGGTAGCATTCTATAAGCTACAAAGAAGACAACTCAAGTCCGGAGTACATGGAAGTTTGACGCTTGGACGAATTTCAAGGTGGTGGAGAATATTTACCAAGGTGGAGTTTGTTGTATTTGTGTCGAATATTATGTACGAGTTAGGTTACGCTTGGACTTGCATTTGTAATAGGTGTGGATAGGATATGAGTAGTGTTGGAGTCGAACACTTGTAGCCTGGGCCTCCTACATAATGAGGGGGGCGCCACACGATGTAACCTAGTATGATAGCAACAGGCACGTAAGGGGAGCCAGCGGCTTGTGCCGGCGCCTTGGGCGGCCGTTGCGGTATCTTGGGGAGGAGCGCCCGTAGACATGCCCCGGGGAGTAGGCAAGTTGGCCGAACCTCATTAACAAATACGGATTTGCTAATTCTCAGTCGACTGAGAATTAGTTAAATCTCAGTCACCTTCATCACCGTTAGATACAGGGTGTTAAGATTCGTACAAATATTTTGTTAGTTGTTGCTGTAAGGCGTGCGTGGTCTGTACGAGCGATGAAGTTCGACTGCTGGGCTCGTTCTTTTCACTTGTACGTACCGATCTGGGCTTTTGTCCATTCATGTTGGCCTTTTGCCTTTCATCCCTGTGTAGGCTTTTGGCCATGTTTGTTTGGATTTTTTTTCTGGTTTTATGATGAAAGGGCTCCTGGAAAAAAGATGAATATGAGGGTGTGCTGATAGTACTTTTATACCACGGATCTTGTACACTTTTCGCTTGTACCTCACATGATTGATGTTCCTCTATTTTTGTGATTTTCCTTTCCTTAATCATATTTTGACTTTGAGTTTTGCGTTTTCTCTTTTTATTGTCTATTTAGGTGTACATATTGAAGTAGTAAGTTGCACGTCTTTTATTGACACTTCATTTCCACGAATAAGTAGTCGGTCACTATTTTTTATTGAGTATATTCATTTGTTTTGATTTTTAATTTAACAATTTCACATTCACGGTGACGCTAGTCGTGCAAATACTATTCATTTGTTTTTATTTTTAATTTACCACGTAGACAGATGCAGCTCATGGAATATGACAAACGGATGGGTCGTTTTTTTTTTCTGTTTTTGTTCTTTCTTTTTTTGACACGGCTTTTGTCCATTTTAAACTGCTTACGCATGTCGGGTTCTATCATGGTTAGGCTTTGTTCTTTTGTTTTAAGTTTTTATTTCATGTTTTCTAATCGAGTTAGAGACAAAAGAGCGAGAAGTGAGTGACACAAATAGATAAGTATAGAAGTTCACGAGAAAGTGGATGAGGGTCTTTCAAGTTTTTTTACTAGCACTAAAAAAATATTTTTATTTCTATTGACTTTTCAAATAATATATGTTCAACTAAGTGTGATCAAGTTACACCTTGTGTGTGACCCATGCACAACATGAGGTGGTCAAGTTACACCTTGTGCGCGACTGGGGGCTAATTGCAGTGCCGATTGCGCCATGTGTGCAACTATTTGTAATTACGTGGCCAGTTACACTCCGTATGCAACTATGTGCAATTGACGAACCAACTGCACCCTGCACACAATCGAGGAGCCAGTTGCACCCCTTGTGCCACTATATGTAATTGTGCCAATAATTGCACGGAACCACGTCAGTTGCACCCCGTGCACAACCGTTTGCAATTGAGGTGACCCATGCACTATTGTGGGGTCAGTTGCACACCGTGAGTAACTGTGTGCAACTAAGGGCCAGTTGCAACCCATGTGTAACTATGTGCAATTGTGGGGGCAAGTTGCACCCGGTGCGCAACTATGTGCAACTGAGGGCTAGTTGCACCCAGTGCGCAACTGTGTGCAATTCAGGGTCAGTTACACCCCATACGTAACTGTGTGCAATTAAGGACTAGTTGCAACCCATGTGTAACTATGTGCAATTGTGGGGGCAAGTTGCACCCGGTGCGCAATATGTGCAACTAAGGGCTAGTTGCACCCAGTGCGCAACTGTTTGCAATTGAGGTTCAGTTACACCCCATACGTAACTGTGTGCAATTGAGGGTCAGTTACACCGAGTCCGCAACTGTGTGCAATTAAGAGACAGTTACACCTCATACGCAACTATCTACGATTGAGGGTCAGTTACACCCAGTCCACAATTATGTAGGATTGAGGGCATGATGTATGGGTAGAAGCCCAACTAGATCCCATAAACCGAAGACAAGAAATACACACTAGACGAAGGATTGCAACCGAGTTTTTTCAGTTGCAAGTGAGTTGTAACTCAGTCTTTTCCCCAAATGCAACAAGGGTTGTAACTAAAAAAAATGTTCTTAAATGTTCAATATGTGTCGCGATTGGTCCTATATGGGAGTTGCATGTGGATTGCAACTTAATAATATTTCATGGTTCTTCTACGTGATTATGGCAAAATTGTATCACGTGTAATACAAAATTGCATGCGATCATTATATTATTTTTTACCACTTTCTTTTCAAAATTCTTTCTGCAAAAGATACAAGTAAACTGCTACTAGAAATTAGTTTTTCGTTTGAGAATTTCCAAGAAATTAGTTAGCTCATCGATTATTTCTTAGTTGCCACAAATTAAAAAGGAAGAGAGCAAAGGCCCATGGGCCACGGGAAGAGCACGTACAGTGGTGATGCAAGATAAATAGACAATCGCTACAGACAACACGTATCGATCTAGCTAAAAAAAACGTAACGATCGGAACCAAAATCGCTCCAGGCTGACATCGACTGAGAACTAGTTAGTTCTCAGTCGACTGAGCCCTAGCCAGTCCCTAACAAATATCGTGCCTCGGTGTCGTCTATGATCTTGCATGGCGAAATTATCGTAAAATTCAGAGATTGCAGGTAGTTTAGACATTCAAAGCAAGAAAACAAAAGTTTATACCCTCTTAATTTGGAGAAGGAATCGTGCCATAACCTTTTCTCATGGCTCCCCTCAACCACGGAGTTTTATGTGAACGGGTTCCCCAAGCGCCATGACGGATCTGTTGATGTAGCCGGTGCTGGGTAGAGAGAAGGTCGGTGGATCTAGATCACAACAGGGGTCTGGGCAGCTCCTAGGTAGCCATGAAATCCAGCGGGCAGCGAGGTCGGAGTCGGATGCGGCGTCATTGTCGTCCCACTGGAGCTAACTTGTCATGGGGGGTAAACATAATCAGACAGCAGCCTCTACGACTTGCGCCTCACACCTCGCTGCTCTGGCTCATCTGAGGATAGAAAGAAGGGCATGGGAGGGCAACCGATGGAGCTGACCTCACGGAAAGGAGGACGGACGATGGCGGCGAAGATGTTGCCCACCGTACCCAACATCCCAACGGCCCCACGAGTCGTCCGTCGTTTCGCCGCTTTCCCGTGTGCCCCTCCTTGCCACCATCAATGGCGACTCGACATCGGCGGCGAGACGCTGGAAACGGAGGCGGTGGAGCTCGATTTTCCACCTCGCACGATGAAGGGGGACGTGTTTGGCCTTTGGAGGAGATGGAGTGCACCTGGAGTATTTCTCACGCCCGGCACCGCCGGCAGGCACCGGAACATGCTCGGTGCCGACGTCCCCGACAGCACGCACGCCACCCTGTCGCCACCGGCTTCCTCTTCAGTGCGCAATCCCGCCATCGGCTAGGTTCGTCCGGCTCGGACTCCCCCGCGTGAGTTCCTCGTGTCCTACTGCTCTGGTCGCCGCCGGGTGCCTGCGCCGCTCGCAATTCCCCCGTCGCATACTACTGCTTACGCCCGGTGTGTTGGTCCTCCTCCGCCGAGTTAGATACCTCTGGTCAGCCATGGTAGCCGCAACGGCCATCCGCAAGAGGAGAACGACGGCGCGCCAAAGAGGAGATTGGGGGGGAGCGAGGAGGGGCTGCCGCGGTTGGTGGTCTCCGACGTGGCGGCCGCGGCCGTCGCGTCGAGAGACTGGGACGGCGAGGTCTCGATCCAATCTTGCGCTCGCTGTAGAAGTTGTTTTCACGAACATGACGAGAGAAAAGATTGGAGAGAATCTTATCCTTTTGGCTATTATGCACTTCAGTCCTTCCACTTCTCGTTATATACAAATGTAAACTTTGATGCCCCTTGGCTTATTTTAGTATGCAAGAAATTCATATGTTTTGCCATTTTGTTATATACTCCCTCCGTCCTAAAATAAGTGTCTTAGATTTGTCAAAATATGAATGTATCTATAGATGAAACATGTCTAGATACATTCATATTTGGACATTTAAAGACACTTATTTTGGGACGGAGGGAGTACAAAAGCTTATTTTAGTATGCAAGAAATTGCCTATTGTTGTTTATGAAATTGCCTACCCGTTGCTGTGCACTTGCCTATCAATATAGCGAAGTTGCCTACTAATGTTACTAATTGCCTACCTGTCGTTCTGAAGTTGTCTGCCGTTGAGAAGGAGCCAAAATGCCAAGTTGCTTTTAATTTTGGGGATTCGCTTACTACTGTTGTGAAGTTGTCTCATCACACATCGAACATGCTTCGTCTCTTAGTTTCTTATCGATGTTGTCAAGTTGCTTCATCGCACACCAAAGTTGTTTCGCCTCGTATCAAAGTTGCTTTTAATTGTTATGTGGTTGCTTACGTTGTTGTTCCCTCATCGCACACCAAAGTTGGTTCATCACGCGTCAAAATTGGTTTGTCGCGTAAAAAATTGCTCCAAAAAAGTTTCGTACAAAGTTGCCTATAGTTGTTGGCAAAGTTGCCTATCCTTGTTGTCAAAGTTTCCTACCGATGTAGTGAAGTTGTCTCAATGCACACCGTGTTATTTATCGTTGTAGTGAATTTGCCTTAACGCACACTAAAGTTGGTTACCGTTATCGTAAACTTACCTCAACACACACAAAAGTTGCTTGACGTCGTACCAAAGTTGGCTCAACGCACACCATAGTTGCTTACCTGTATTGTGAAATTGCCTCAATACATATCAGAGTTTCTTAACTGATGTTGTTAAGTTTTCTCAACGCATATCAAAGTTGCTTACCGTTGTTATGAAGTTGCTTCAAGCACACTAAAGTTGCTTACCGATGTTATCAAGTTGCCTCAAAGCACACCATAGTTGCTTACGGGTGCTGTCAAGTTGGCTCAACGCATAACAAAGTTGCTTAGCTATGTTGTCAAGTTGCCTCAATGCATACCAAATTTGCTTACCAATGTTGTGAAGTTGCCTCAACACACATCAAAGTTGCTTACGGTTGTTGTGAAGCTGCCTCAACGCACATCAAAATTGCTTCTCGGGTGATGCCCACCACTCGTCAGCTCTGTGAAGGGACTCACTCGAGCGCATAATTGGTGGCATGGGCACCAGTGATCCTGGTTTTGATTTTTTTAAATGATATTTTGTGTTTAAAAAAATTCCATTCTTTAACATAAATTACATATGGTATATATATTTGTGCAAGGTTTCGGCTCAAAAGATGGTTTATTTCGGGCTACAGAAAAATATTGAATTTGTGTCTATAAAATAATAGTAAAAAAAATACCCGATTTGTCTCGAATTTGTCTTTTTTGTGTACCAAAAAATACAATGTATTTGTAACAAATATTGGTCCGTATAATTTCTGCCAAATATTATTGAAACATAAAAGTGTGATTTACAAAAAAAAATTGGAAAATAGGATCACTGGTGTATAGGTGCCAAAACAAATTTTCATAGACCCTATGAAAACTAAAACTAAAATAACAGTCAGCCTGTGGGACAATCAGTTGGTGTTGATTCTGTCATGTTATTGTTATAAAAAAATAATTGGTAAGAGCAAAACGCGAGTTAAGAACAAATCTACTCGCACTACGGGAGAGCACGACGTTGCCGTGTGCTTGGGTCTTTGCCGTGTGCCAAATATCGGGCACACGGCAACGCCTATCTTTGCCGTGTGCCGCACACGGTAAAGAATAACACACGGTTTTGAAAGCAAAATAACACACGGCAAAGAATGGCACACGGTAAAGACGGTAAAAAGCACACGGTAAAGAAAGACACACGGTAAAGAAAGTTGACACGTGTCCACAAAACGGAAGGGAAGACGGCTCCGTCACGGAAGGTCTTTACCGTGTGCTGGCACACGGCAAAGAATAAATCTTTGCCGTGTGCCAACACACGGTAAAGACCGATTTTCATTTTTTTTTTCTAGTTTTACTATATCTATTTGTAATGAAGATATGACTATCCCCGTTTCATAGTTTGTTATAATGTGCTCATATTTGGCACATAGGTGTATCTTCATATGATAAACAATGTTACCGAACAGAGTTTTTTCAAATTATTTTCATAAATATCATTTTTTATTTTCTAAGTGCCAAAATTGACTTTTTTTGTGAAGCAAGTACCAAAAATATGATTCAAAATGGCACCAATCCAATTTTCACAGAAAGTAGTCCATATTTGATGGATAATACAGAAATATTAGGAATTATCTCCCTTTCTACCCAATTTCGCACATTTAAATGACTTTATGTCGATTTTCGGAAAGTAATTCAAATTTGAACTACAAGTGTGTGATAGTTTGCTCTGAAATTTTTGCAAAAATCATTTTTAGGTACACAAGTAGTGGTTACTTCACAGAACCATCGACAATTTTAAACAATTCGATCCCTTTCAACAAATATCCATGCTCACCATTTGGATCGTTTTTTCGAAAAAACTCAAATAAAATGAATAGAACCTCAAAAAATGAAATCCTTTGGCATGGAGTCCTCTTATGTGTACTAGTTGCTAGGAAAAATGATAAACTTTCTTTTTTTCAAATTTTACAGAAAATTCCTTCACGAAAAGTTCTATCATCTATAAACATCTATGGGCTTCAAGTCAAACGGCCAAGATACGACCATTCTCATGACATAGTTTGTTATAATGTGCTCATATTTGGTACATAGGTGTATCTTAATATGATAAACAATGTTACCGAACAGAGTTTTTTCAAATTATTTTCATAAATATCATTTTTCATTTTCTAAGTGCCAAAATTGACTTTTTTTGTGAAGCAAGTACCAAAAATATGATGCAAAATGGCACCAATCCAATTTTCACAGAAAGTAGTCCATATTTGATGGATAATACAGAAATATTAGGAATTATCTCCCTTTCTACCCAATTTCGCACATTTAAATGACTTTATGTCGATTTTCGGAAAGTAATTCAAATTTGAACTACAAGTGTGTGATAGTTTGCTCTGAAATTTTTGCAAAAATCATTTTTAGGTACACAAGTAGTGGTTACTTCACAGAACCGTCGACAGTTTTAAAAAATTCGATCCCTTTCAACAAATATCCATGCTCACCATTTGGATCGTTTTTTCGAAAAACTCAAAGAAAATGAATATAACCTCAAAAAATGAAATCCTTTGGCATGGAGTCCTCTTATGTGTACTAGTAGCTAGGAAAAATGATAAACTTTCTTTTTTTCAAATTTTACAAAAATTCCTTCACGAAAAGTTCTATCATCTATAAACATCTATGGGCTTCAAGTCAAACGGCCAAGATACGACCATTCTCATGACATAGTTTGTTATAATGTGCTCATATTTGGCACATAGGTGTATCTTCATATGATAA
Organism: Puccinellia tenuiflora; assembly: GCA_012064385.1. Taxonomy (NCBI): domain Eukaryota; kingdom Viridiplantae; phylum Streptophyta; class Magnoliopsida; order Poales; family Poaceae; genus Puccinellia; species Puccinellia tenuiflora. Next base: position 369,437 of record QRDG01000504.1, on the reverse strand, counting down.
ACAATGTTACCGAACAGAGTTTTTTCAAATTATTTTCATAAATATCATTTTTTATTTTCTAAGTGCCAAAATTGACTTTTTTTTGTGAAGCAAGTACCAAAAATATGATGCAAAATGGCACCAATCTAATTTTCACAGAAATTAGTCCATATTTGATGGATAATACAGAAATATTAGGAATTATCTCCCTTTCTACCCAATTTCGCACATTTAAATGACTTTATGTCGATTTTCGGAAAGTAATTCAAATTTGAACTACAAGTGTGTGATAGTTTGCTCTGAAATTTTTGCAAAAATCATTTTTAGGTACACAAGTAGTGGTTACTTCACAGAACCGTCGACAGTTTTAAAAAATTCGATCCCTTTCAACAAATATCCATGCTCACCATTTGGATCATTTTTTCGAAAAACTCAAAGAAAATGAATAGAACCTCAAAAAATGAAATCCTTTGGCATGGAGTCCTCTTATGTGTACTAGTAGCTAGGAAAAATGATAAACTTTCTTTTTTTCAAATTTTACAAAAAATTCCTTCACGAAAAGTTCTATCATCTATAAACATCTATGGGCTTCATGTCAAACGGCCAAGATACGACCATTCTCATGACATAGTTTGTTATAATGTGCTCATATTTGGTACATAGGTGTATCTTCATATGATAAACAATGTTACCGAACAGAGTTTTTTCAAATTATTTTCATAAATATCATTTTTTATTTTCTAAGTGCCAAAATTGACTTTTTTTGTTAAGCAAGTACCAAAAATATGATGCAAAATGGCACCAATCCAATTTTCACAGAAAGTAGTCCATATTTGATGGATAATACAGAAATATTAGGAATTATCTCCCTTTCTACCCAATTTCGCACATTTAAATGACTTTATGTCGATTTTCGGAAAGTAATTCAAATTTGAACTACAAGTGTGTGATAGTTTGCTCTGAAATTTTTGCAAAAATCATTTTTAGGTACACAAGTAGTGGTTACTTCACAGAACCGTCGACAGTTTTAAACAATTCGATACCTTTCAACAAATATCCATGCTCACCATTTGGATTGTTTTTTCGAAAAACTCAAAGAAAATGAATAGAACCTCAAAAAATGAAATCCTTTGGCATGGAGTCCTATTATGTGTACTAGTTGCTAGGAAAAATGATAAACTTTCTTTTTTCAAATTTTACAAAAAACTACTTCACAAAAAGTTCTATCATCTATAAACATCTATGGGCTTCAAGTCAAACGGCCAAGATACGACCATTCTCATGACATAGTTTGTTATAATGTGCTCATATTTGGCACATAGGTGTATCTTCATATGATAAACAATGTTACCGAACAGAGTTTTTTCAAATTATTTTCATAAATATCATTTTTTATGTTCTAAGTGCCAAAATTGACTTTTTTTGTGAAGCAAGTACCAAAAATATGATGCAAAATGGCACCAATCCAATTTTCACAGAAAGTAGTCCATAATTGATGGATAATACAGAAATATTAGGAATTATTCGACCTCTTTCAAAGAAGATGCTCGCCATGCTCTTTCAACGAATAGCCATGCTCGCCATTTGGAACTTTTTTGAAAAAACTCAAAGAAGATGAAAAAAATACTCAAAAAAATAAATCCTTTGACATGGAGACCTCTTATGTGTACTAGTTGCTAGGGAAAATGATAAACTTGATTTTTGACAAACGTTTCATAAAAATCCTTCACACAAAGGACTATCAACTATAAACATGTATAGGTTTCAACTCAAACCACCATGACATGACAATTCCCGTGGCATAGTTTGTGATAATATTTCCATATTTGGCACATAGGTGTATATTGGTATGCTAAACAATGTTACCGAACAAAGTTTTTTCAAATTATTTATATAAATATCATTTTTCATTTTTTAAGTGTCAAAACTGACTTTTTTTGTGAAGCAAGTACTAAAAATATGGTGCAAAATGGTTCCCAACCAATTATCACACAAAGTAGTACATATTTTATGGATAATTCCAAAATATTAGGATTTTTCTCGCTTTCTATCTAATTTCGCACATTTAAATGTCTTTATGCCGATTTTCCGAAAGTAATTAAAATTTGTACTACAAGTGTGTGATAGTTTGCTCTGAAATTTTACAAAAATCATTTTAATGTATACAAGTAGTGATTGTTTCACAAAAACATCGATAGTTTTGAAAAATTCGACCCCTTTCAATGAATAGCCATGCTCGCCATTTTAACCTTTTTCTAAAAAAAACTAAAAGAAAATGAAAAAAATAATTAAAAAAATAAATCCTTTGAAATGGAGTCCTCTTATGTGCACTAGTTGTTAGAAAAAATTGATAAATTTGAGTTCTCACAAACTTTCCGAGAAAATACTTCACAAAAAGATCTATCAAAGAAAATAAGAAAAGAAAGAGAAAAACCAAAAAACAAAAAATATCTTTGCCGTGCGCAGGCACACGGCAAAGAAACCGTGTGTTCTGATTGGTTAGGAGGGGTTTCACACGGATCACGGCTCTAAGCCGTTGGATCAAGAAGAATCTAACGGCTCAAACCGCTCCCTGCCTTGGATCGGTGACGTGGCTCACCCACCCCTGTCTTTTCCTTTTTTTTTTTCCTTTCCTTTTTCTTTCCTTATCCTGCTAGCTCCCGACGGATCGATCCATCTTGCTCAAATGAATGCATCTTCCAGACGGCGGCGGCTCCAGGAGTGGGCATTGGTGAGCTCCCGCACACGGCGGCTCTAGGCGGGACGACCTCCAGGCTCGATGCCCTCCGTGGTGCCGGACTACCCGCCCCCGGTCGCCGAGCCACGACGCGCCGCGACGCCGAGCCGGAGCTCACATCAAGGTCGAGGTGCGCCGCGACGCCGAGCCGACCAGCGCATCAAGGTCCAGGCGCACCGCGACGCAGACGCCGAGCCGGCGCTCGCGTCCTTCCTCTACGCCACCGTGCTCCTCCACCCTCCTCGGCTCCCTCGCCGCGCAGCCCATGGCCTCGGGTACGCGGCGACGAGCTAGCTCGGGAAGCTGGGGCTCGGGGGCGGGGGGATTGAGGGACGATGGCGCTGGCGCAGGAGCTCGACGACGACAAGCCGACGCCCGGGAACGAGGCCAGGCAGGGGAGGACGCGACCCGAGGCGACGGCATCCTCTCCAGCGACGGCCCCACCTACGCGGACGTCTGCACCGGCGCCACCGGCCACAAGCCCACAACTAGATCGTCCGCGTCTTCGTCGACAAGCTCAACCGCGCCGCCGTCCATGTTCTCCGGCGACGTGTACTCATCCTCTCCGGCGACGGCGCGGATGCAACCCGAGGCCGGACGCGACGGCGCGGACGCGTTCGAGGAGGGACGCAGGTACAGGCCCCGGGGAGGACGCTGCCCGGAGAACGCCGCCGCAGTCCTCGTCTACCTCCACCATGGATGCAGCACGCCGTCAAGCTCGCGGCGAGGACGTCGGCCGGGCATGATTTTTTTTTGATAAAATCATCTTTCTTTGCCGTGTGTTGCACTTGCACACGGCAAAGATCGACCGGTGGGTCCCAGTTGTCAGGAGCCTGCCGTCAACTTCCGTCGCCGTCGCCAAGTTTTGGTGGGGCCCACTTAAGAAGCTTTGCCGTGTGCCGCGATATTTGGCACACGGCAAAGGGCTCTTTACCGTGCAAGATATCGCCGTGTGATCATTGCCGTGTGCGGCACACGGCAAAGGCTTGCCGTGTGTTTTTTGCCCTTTGCCGTGTGTCTTGTGCACACGGTAATGATCTGCTCTCCCGTAGTGTCGTGCCGTTACCTACTGCGGAATGAGCTCTCGCGACCTTCTAGACGCACACAACGAGACACAGGGCGCCTTGCCTGGCCGCCCGCGCTCGCCCTGCTCACCTCCCCCTCATGGCGTGCCGGGGAGCATCGCCGCGTCATGGAAACATCATTTCAGGCCCGACTCCTACTCGCCTAGGACTACGCTCAGGGTGAGCTACGCTCATCTTCGCTGCTTCTTGCTCTGCCTTCTCCGCCTGCTCATGGGCGTGCTGCCGATCCCGCCTACCCTTCCAGGCGGTGGTCTTTGACTTGAGCTGCGTCGACGGTCTCTGCTCCACTGACATTAATTAGTAGAAGCCAGTTCGCAAAAAGAACGCTTAAATCTGTCTTTTAATCTATATAATGAACCTTACGAAAGAAAACCAGCCACTAACCAATTCATCCACACATATGTCTACCTAAATCCTTAGGATTTAAGGTATCTGGCTTCTATGCTTTCACGGTTTCACCCGTTATGGACACTACTGAAGCACATGAATGGTGAGACCTTTAAGACTAGAAGCAAGTATGGTGGATGGATAGCTAATGCGCACCAAGCAACCTCTGGCTGTCCAAGCATAAACCACAATCACACGAGAAACAACTCCTCTCCCAAGCTATATATAGCAGTCCTACATGCATGCAGTTTCCTATGACATCCTACTTGGCGTAGCTATCGTCAAACTATTTTGTGTACTAGACTCTAGATAAAGAAAGCAGTACTGATCACAAGGAGTTTGATTCGTGCAACAGTGCGTACTTGGAATGGGAGGTACCAGGAAACAGAAGAGCTGAAAACGACGGCTAATTCGCAGTTCAAAATCAACAACGCGTTCTGGTTGAGATGGTGTCCACCTCAAGTCCTTGGTCCACCTTCGTTCTTCTGTGTTGCTGGACCGTTCTGAAGCATCGGAATGCTGCCAAGTTTTCTCCGGCTTCTCTGGATGTACAGGGCCAATGATGATCACTGCTGCGTGCTCCTGAGTCCTGACATTCACCTGCTCACAGCAGAACGGAGTCCGTGATGACGTGCAGCTGGCCTGTGTTGGGCGCTGCACCAAGCCACCGACACCAGACCGGCCAGAAACGAAAAGTGAAAACTAAATAGCAGTCAGCTTATGGGCAGACACGACAATCAGTTCTTCTGTCATGGATTGTTATAAATAAACTAGCAAGGGGGCCCTCACATTTGCGAGGGCATGGTCTTTATCTCTTTTGAACTATTTGTGAAATAGTCTAATAAATACTGAAAAATAGAATTCTTAATCATTGGATTTTATAGCTTAGAAAAATATTTTGTTAGTTAAATAACACATGTGTGGGAAATATGTTGAATCATTTATTTTGCAGCAAGTAGATATTTTGAAATTTGCAAAAAATATCATGTCACATATTTTAGAATGGTATCTATCTTAAGACGTCCGTAGTGCTATTTTGATACATTTTTACTCACACGGTTTGTTATTTCATATTACTAATGTAACAATGATTACATCGACTTAGAGGGAACATTTTTTTGTAATATGTTGAAGTTAAAAGAAGTGGTCATTGATAGCACATAGTTTTGAACATAAATGCTCGTGCATTGCTACCATGCCGTGGCCGTAATATTTTTTCTACCATGCCTATTTTATTTTCATACTAAGTTGTAATCTTTAGCAACTAAAACATCTTATGGAATAGTTGACATGATTTGGTTCTAATGACCTTAATGAAGTGGATCTCTAAAGTACCTCTATGAGATTGTACGTGATGTTTTAGAGGAGATCGTACTGAACTGCATATGCTACTCCCTCCGATCCGGAAAAAGATTCGCGACGGTTATTTTGCAAAAACGCCCTCCAGTTTTTTTTCTCAACCCGCACTCCACCCACCTCTCTCTCGCATAGGACCTACTCTCGCAGCCGCAGCCGCACCCGCACTTCCCACCTCTGTCTCTCAGTCAGCTCGCCCGCACCTCTGCTCACCTCGCCGGCGGCGCCCTCCTCGCCGGCGCGCTCCCCTCCCCTCGCCGCCCGCGCTCCTCCATCGCCTCGCCCGCTCGCTCCCCTCCACCTTCCCTCGCCGCTCACCCCCGTCGCCGCTCACCCCCGTCGCCTCGCCCGGTCGCTCCCCTCCAAGAAAAGATCGAGTCTTTTGGTTCAAACCAGCGAGAAATCGCCGAATCCGGCGTCGGAGAGGCCGGATCCGCTCGCCCCCAAGCCCTACATGCGCGCCGACCTCGACGCCACCTCCATCCTGGACCTCCTCCATGTCCTCGATCCCGTCCCGGTCCCCTCCGTCGCCGGCTGAGTCGAGCCGCGCCCAAGGACGAATACGGCGGCAGCGGCCGAGGACCACCTGCTAGCACCAACCTGGTACGTGCCACCTCTTCTTTCTCCCCTTTCCGGCCGCCGCCGTACACCCTAGGTTAACCGCTCACCCTCTCCTTCTCCCCAATCAGATCCGCCAGCTCAAGCAGCTCTTCGGCGCCGTGCTTATCGCGCAGCTGGAGACGGGGCCTGATGATAGCCTACCGAGGTTCAGGGTCGGCAAGGCCGCTTCTACGAACAGCTCCACGCGTACCTCGCCGCGGCCGGCGTCGACGACATCAAGGTGGACGTGCAGTGCGTCCTCCAGACGCTGGGCTATTGAAATGCAGTTCCCTGCTTGCTATTGCTACTGCCACTTGTTGCAGTTAACTTAATAACAACACACAAATAACTGTGCAGTGCAGCAGCAAGTTCTTGCTTGCACTGCTTGAAATACAAGTTCTCACAAATAACAACACACAGTAGCTTGCTTGCACTGCTTGGAGCACACAACACATACACACAACACACATCTTGGAGTTCGAAATACACACAACACACATCTGTTTGGAGATGAAATCACTGGACATCTAGGCCTAGCACCTGTAGGACATCTAGGCCTAGACCACTCCTTCTTGTACTCCTTTCCTCTTTCTTTTCTTGCTTGCTGTTGCTCCATTTGACAAGGATAATGCCTCTGCTTCATAGGCAGCTATAATTTCCAAGGTCTTTCGGTAGAGTTCACCATCAATCCTTAGAGCCATAGGCAGAGTTCCTTCCCTCAACATCTTGTCCTTGTTCATATGTGGAATCTCATATTTATTGCCACCTCTAGCATTCATAACTTCCAGCAGAACTGACTGTAAAGTTATGAACACTTTGTCAAGATTATCCACTGGATAACTATGAAAAGCATCTTCAACTGATTCTATGAGGTCACTCAGATTTTTTGGTGCAGTTTCTAGTGTTAGGGACTGAATGGACCTAAAATATGCAAGGTCCAACACGTTCATATCCGGTGAGTTTGCAGGTTGTTGCATAAGCTTGATATCCATCCCTGTTCTTCTTACAGCTGCTTGAAAAGCTGGATCACTAGGCAAAACATGTGTACGTGCGTTGTCTTGTTGAATGTAGATCGTCCCTTCGTCATCATCTGGCCATAGGGCTTCAATAGCTGGAATGACTTTGTTACATAGGTAGTCTCGATGGACATCTCTGGTAACTGTCACCGGTTTGACTTCCAAAGTGCCTTTGGCTCTGTTTTTAGATTTTTTTACAGCTGGAGTTAACTTGACAAAAGGCCAGATCCCAATTTTTCCATCAAATGTCACTCCATCCGCATCACGCCTTGGCCTTGCCACTGCACAAAGAAACATCACTTTACCTATTCTGTTTTTGCTTTGGATACTGCGCTCAGGATTAGCTTCTTCTGACGATAGGTAGTAGGTCCTCTTCTTTTTGGTCAAGTCAAACCATTTTTCATCCGTATGCAGGATCTTTCGCATGTCTATGAATTTAGGCATAGCATCCGACACAGTTCTTTCATCCACCATTGAGACAGAGAATTTGAGCCTGTCTATTTGGTTGGCTAGCTTGAGATAGGGCTTTATAGTGCTTGTGTGCTTCCTAATATGGCCCCATTTTAACCTCCTTTGCAATGATGTATAGGGAACTTTCAAAGACAGTGCAAGTGCCCTCATGGTTGAACGTTTGTTGTAAGGAATTGTTGGTATCCTCTCAAGACCAAGGTCTTTTCTCTTTCGGCCAGATCTCCCTTTCTTTTTGTTGGACACATCAACTTGTTCCCCTCTCTGAATTTGATCTCTTGCCTCTTTCCAAATTTTCTCAACAGTTCGAACACTTATTTGCAATAGCCCAGCTACAAGTTTTTATCAGCTGCATGATCAGCAGGGAGTACCTCTCTTGCTTTTTTGAGTGCTTCCAGTGCAAGATAAGCTCCAAACCTATGATCATCTCGCATGTTTTTCTTTCTTCGATTGTTACAAACTGCAAAATGATGAAACTGTGTTAGAACTGCAAATACTGCTAGAAACTGAAACTGAAAATAGCTGTACTGACAATGTGTACTGACAATGTGTTCTTCTAAATGACAGGCGAGCTGGAACAAGGAGGACTAAGTGACCATGCAAAAATTCACTCTCTGGACTATTTCTACTCCGTAGGAAAAAAGGTGTGATGTTAACATGTTTACTTTGTTCATGTTTGCAGTAGCTTTCTTATTTAATTACTGCAGCAGGTGAGATCATTTAGGCCATGTAAAATTAGATGTTCACTGTATGTTTAATTGCAATTGCAATGTCATAAGTTGTGTGCTGGGAACAGTAGTCAATTTGTGTAGATGAACAGTAGTCAATGTAACACAAGTACACAACAGTTGTATTTACCCAGTTTTGCAACAATAGCCATTGTATCTTTGAGTATAATCATCGTTTGCAACTGATGGAAGTTGTGCTGTTGAGCAGTTGTGCATTGTATCTGATGGAATTCAAACTGCATGGTTATCTTGTGCAGAAGTACCTGTTGCTGATCCGGAGGCTGAGGAGGAGGAAGATGAAGCTGCACTTGAGGATCCGGAGACGGAGGAAGAAGATGGCGCAGCTCTTGATCTGGAGACGGAGGAGGAAGATGGTGCATCCATCACTCTGCTAGTGCTTTGTTGATCTTCGAGTACTGTTGTTGATAAACGCTGATGATGCTTAAATAAAGGAGTCTCTGAACTGGAGTAATGCTTGTATGCTTATACTGTCATGCTTGTGCAGGAGGGAGGACCTGATGATGATCCGGAGGCCGAGGACGAAGAAGAAGCTGCACTCGAAGATCTCGAGGTGGAGGTGGAATCTGCAGTTGAAGATGCACCTGATGCATCCATTTTCCCTGAAGTTGGGCAGGTGAACCTGGGAGCGAGTTGCTAGTGCTGTTGCTCTGCTCTGCTATTTGCTCTGCTCTGCTAATGAACTCTTGATCGCAGGTGAACCTGGGAACGTTGGAGCGAGCTGGTGATCTGGAGATGTTGTTCCGTGCTGGAGAGCGAGGCTGATCGTGGCCGAGCGAGCACGCAGCTGATCTGGCACTGGTGATCGTGGCTGAGCGAGCGAGCTGGGCAGACTGTAGGCTGGCTCTGGCTCTGGCGATCGATCGAGGCCGGCGGCCGGCGATCGATCGAGCTGGGCAGGAATGGATCCGGCGGGCGAGCGAGGCTGGCTCTGGCGATCGATCGAGGCCGGCGGCCGGCACTGGTGCTAGCGATCTATCGAGCTGGGCAGGAATCGATCCCGCGTCGCTCGCCCGCGTGCCCGCCGGCGAGCGATCGATCTGAGACGGAGCGAGGCGAGCTGCACGAGGTGGAGGGACCTTTATTTTCTGTTTTTGAATAGCTGAGGATTAAAATGTAAAATGGACTTTGTATACCAGGTGCGCCTCTTTTTTAGGATCGGAGGGAGTAGTATTTCTTCCGTCAGGTTTGATTTGACTCATCGGGACTGGCTGTCTGCCGGCTCACCGGCGGCACTTTTGATCCGCGGATTGGCAGTGGAGAGGAGATGTGCTGAAAAACACTAATACAGCTTTTACTCGCAAACTATCAAATGTACTAATTAATTGGGAATAGTTTACGCACTGAATATTATCTCCCCATGACACTTTGGTGTTCTATCTCAAAACAACAAATAATGTAATGAAACTCGTATTCTTTAATATAGAGAAAAACTAATTTTAGAACGGTCGGTAGTTAACGTTATATCTAGAACGTTTTCCAGGTACGACAGTACGAGCGGAATCAAAAGACTACGTGAAAATCTGCATGCAACCAACCAGACAAAATTGATTACACCATCCTTTTTTTTAATACGAAATTCAAAAATTTAAAATGTTTTATAGCTCAAACCGTTTATCCGATTTAACATCCGCTTTCACCGTTGGACTAGTCGCGACGAGATCTTTAAAACTAGATCCCATGTCGATATGTTTCGGATAACTTTTTTCGGATAAAAAAGTTACCCGCCATTAACAATTAAGTTACCCAACTATAATACATGAGTTACCCACCTATTAAAAATTTAGTTTGTGTTTAAAGTTATATCTCACTTTTGCTTGTTCTGTGTGAACACACTTAGTTTTATACGTGACCTGCCACTTTAAGATGGTAACTGCATACTAAATAAGTGGGTAACTATATCAGTTTGGATGATGGTCACGTGCTCACAAGCCAATAACTACATGAGTATCGTGATGCTTATCGTGTCGTGTACCTTTAGATAACTACGTCAATATCGTGATGATAAGTGTACCTTAAGCAGGGTGACTACGTCAGTACTTTTTTGGTAACTATTTGCCAAAATAGCAAGGTAACTATATGAATTATGCAGTGATAATTTTTGGGTCTAAAAGAAGTTATCGAAACATATTAACATGTGATATAGTATTGAAGATCTCGTCACGACTAGTGTAACGATAAAAACGTATCGTCAATCCGATAAACTGTTTGTGCTCGACTCCACACACACCATTCATAGGGTGGGTAAATTACATACTACACCCTGGGTAACTCACGTATTTTAGGTGGGTAACTTTTTAGGTCCGAAAAAAAAGACTCGAAACACACCATTCATAGGGTGGGTAACTTACATATTACACCTTGGGTAACTCACGTGTTATAGGTGGGTAACTTTTAGGTCCAAAAAAGAGAATTGAAACATACCATTCATAGGGTGGGTAACTTAAATACTACGCCCTGGGTAACTCACGTGTTACAGGTGGGTAACTTTTAGGTCCGAAAAAAGAGACTCAAAACACACCATTTATAGGGTGGGTAAATTACATATTACACACTGGATAACTCATGTGTTATTGTGGGTAACTTTTAGATAAAAAAAAGACTCAAAACAGAACAAAAATTCATATGGTGGATAACTTATACTACACCTTCGTTAACTCATGTATTATAGGTGGGTAACTTTTAGGTACAAAAAAGTCATCGAAACATATCAACATTGAATCTAGTTTCAAAAATCTCGTCGCGGCTAGTCTAATGATGAAAACAGATTTTAAATCGAAAAAACACTTTGAGTTACAAAACTTTTAAATTTTCCAGATTTTGCATTTAATGCGGAAGACATCAGCAAATTTGTCTTTTCTGCATGCATACAAAAAAGCTACATACAAACCATTTTTCAAGTGGGTAAGTTGCGTATTACAGTCTGGATAACTTGCATAGTAAACCCTAGGTAATTTATGTGTAATGGGTGGGTAACTCTTGGGTTCGAAAAAAATCGTCAAAATATATCAACATGGGATCTAGTTTCGAAGATCTCACCGCGACTAGTCCAACGGTAAAAACGGATTTTAAATCGGACAAGCGGTATGAGCTACAAAAGTTTTTAAATTTTAAGATTTCACTTTTAATGTGGATGACATCAGCAATTTTGTCTTTTCTGCATACAAGCAAAAGGATGGAGAGAACGTGGATGGATGAAGATGGTCCTAACATTAATTTGATAGTATCTAATGTTCTATGTTTAAGCTTAACCATAGAATGTTCTAAACATAGCAGCGTCCTTAATATAATAGAAGTACTTCCCCGCAACCCGTGATGTGAAATTTTGACAATAATAGATGCAATATGTATGTCGTAACCTTATACAATTCTTGGCACAGTACGCAGAATTTTGACAATAATAGATGCAATATGTATGTCGTAACCTTATACAATTCTTGGCACAGTTCGCATGTGTTCATATGAAGGGTACACACATACGGTTTGCAGTGCTACAACATTGCAAAAATATCATGTCACATATTTTAGAATGGTATCTATCTTAAGACATCCGTAGTGCTATTTTGATACATTTTTACTCACACGGTTTGTTATTTCATATTACTAATGTAACAATGATTACATCGACTTGGAGGGAACATTTTTTTTGTAATATATTGAAGTTAAAAGAAGTGGCATTGATAGCACATAGTTTTGAACATAAATGCTCGTGCATTGCTACCATGTCGTGTCCGTAATATTTTTTCTACCATGCCTATTTTATTTTCATACTAAGTTGTATTCTTTAGCAACTAAAACATCTTATGAAATACTTGACATGATTTGGATTTAATGACCTTAATGAACTGGATCTCTAAAGTACCTCTATGAGAACCTCGGTTGGCGGAATCCCAGCCTAGCGATGACAACTAATAATGCATCCTTCAGACTTGGCGGCTTCTTTACATGACCTTTTACAAATTGATTTGGAAGAAATTATATAGAGTGTAAATTTTACACATTACGAAATATGGGCATATCCCACTTTTTAGAAAAAGAGAAACATGGCATAATGTGCTAGCTAGCAGGGCAAGTCTAGATTAGGAAGCTACTACCTCGATAAAATCAACAGAATAACAGACAGTTAGTGCATTGATACGTATCCGACGTATCTATAATTTTTAATTTTCCATGCTTGATTATATATCACTGCCACATGTTTTTATAATTTTTTTATATCATTTTGGCATGATTTATGGAACTAACCTATTAACAAGATGCCCAGTGCCAGTTCCTGTTTTCTGCTGTCGTTTTGTTTCGGAAAAGTTGTTCGGGGAAGTTTCTCGGAATCAGCTGCAAATTTATAGGAATTATTTCCAAGAACAAACAAGTCCGGAGCCAGAAGGTGGACTGCAGGGGGGCCACACAACCACCAGGCGCCCCCCAGGCACGGCCCAGGGGCTGGCCGCGTGTAGGGCCCACCTCGTCGCCTCCTTCATCGACTCGAGTTGCCCATTCGCCTATAAATTCGTCTTCGAACCGAAAACCGTAAAGGGAGACCATATTTTCCAGAAGACGTCCGAAGCCGCCGCCATCGCTAACCCTAGTTCGGGAGGGTTCTGCAGCTCTTCCCGGCACCCTGCCGGAGAGGGGAATCGTCACCGGAGGCATCTACACCACCATGCCTGCCTCCGGAGTGATGCGTGAGTAGTCCACCACGGAACTACGAGTCCATAGCAGTAGCTAGATGGTTGTCTCTCCTCCTTATACTCCATTGCTTAGATCTTCTGAGCTACGTATCATGATCAAGATCATATTATCTATAACTGCTACATGATTGTGTTTGCATTGATCCGATGAACTGTGAAAATCATTAATTTTGTTCATCTATGTGTTATGTTTTATTTATGATCTTCCATGCTCACCGATGCTAGTGGATGCTTTGGCCAAGTAATTGTTACTGTCTTCAGAGAGAGTATTTATGCTAGATAGTGGGTTCATGCGTCTTTTTGTCTGAGCTCGGGTTGACAGAAACGATCAAGATTAAAGATGTGATGTTGCCTCTAGGGAGAAAACATCGGTGTGATTTCCTTGTGTTATTTACATTGGTTACATTATGCACTTTGCTTATTGCAATGATCTGTTGTTTGCAACTTAATACTTCTGGGTGACATGCTGGATAGCGGTGGATTATTAGTCATAGACGCGGTTCGATAACGGTGTATGTATTTTGACGTAATGCCCATATTAGATGAAGTGGTGAATTATATTTATTTATGATAGCATTATTGTGCGTCCACAATTCTGTCAATTGCCATGCTGTAATTTGTTTACCCATCATTTATATCTTTTCGAGAGACACCACTAGTTAACTGTGGACCCCGCTCCTATTTTCCTACATTGTTTACAACAGTTCTAATAGCTTTTCATCATCATTTGCTCGCTGATCATATTTCACTCTCATCATATTTTACATCTGCACACTTAATCCTTTGTATTCGGCAAGCCGGAGAGATTGACAATCTCTCTATTTCGTTGGGGCAAATTACTTGTTTGTGAATGTGTGCAGGTTCGCGTTAATCTACAAGCGCCAGAGTAGATTGACACCTCGCTAAGCCTTCTCCAAGTCCTACTAGATCTGACAACCTTGGTTTTGTAATCAAGGGAAACTGCTGCTTTGCTGCATCAAGCTCTTTTTCTGGCGGCGTTGCCGGGGACTTGGAAGTTTTAGCTAGGGGAGTTTCACACATCCTTTCACTTTACTTTGTTATTGTCTTGCTTAGTATATTTTTGTTAGTCTTGTTTTGCCTTTCGTTTGCTCTAAAACTGAAAAACACAAAAAAATTAAAAATTCCAGCACCTTGTTTAATTCGGTTTTACGTTGTTATCATGCCTAGTTCCACTCCTTTTTCTCCGTCTCCTGAAGTTGAAGTTCGTACTTTTAAACAAAGGGGTGGAGAAAGTTTGAAAGATGCTTGGTATAGGATTAGTGATTCCCAACACCGTTCCACAAAGAAATATTCAGATACTATTCTTCTTAGAAATTTTTATGTTGGAATCACAAATTGGTATAGGTATGTCCTAGACACTTTAACAGGTGGAAATTTCCTAGGCACTCCCTCGGTTGAGGCTTGCAACATCATTGAAAGTCTGGTCGGGACTCCACCTATTAATGAACCTAAAACTGAAGCCACAATGGAACATGTCATGGAAAGGCTAGACTTTTTAGAGAAAAATTTGCCAAGCATGAATTGGACAACTAAAATAGATAAAAAACTACTTGATAGTAGTAGCAAGATCGAGGGATCCTTAAAACATATAAATAGAAGAATTAACAATCTTGAGACCAATAAAGGTAAGGATGATCAAAATTTGAGAATTGGTAAATTGGAAGAAATTATGGATGCTGTAGGTGCAACTTTTTCATCATTCAAAATTAAAAAGAACACTAACAACATGTCGAAACCAACATGACACGCCCAACCATACAGACACATACCAACAAGGAACCCGCTCCGCTGAACTAGCTAGTCTTTCGCCACTTTTGCAGAGAAGAAGCCGCGTCGGCTAGCATGTGGCCTTGCAAGTTGAGGCCTTGCCAGCAAGGCCAGACGGCCGATCTACTGAGTGCACATCAACATGCCTGTGAGGTCTAGTGCTAGGTACACCAGGAGGAAGAGCGCGTGGAGTCCTTTTAGGTATTTTTTCTCAGACAAATGTACGTATCTTAGTCGGTTGATCCCGAGTTCCGTATCTTAGTCGGTTGATCCCGAGTTCCTGCAGCCGAGCTTGAGGCCAACACCAATTGTATGCCTAATTGGCCAAACTCGTATCTCAACTAAGAGGGCCTCAGAACGACCGACCAGACGTGAAGATACTACTCTGCAGGACGCAAGAGCGGCCTCGTTGCCTAGCTCTTTGCATGAACAATTATTCCTTTCCCAACGTCTTCTATTCCAAAAGAAAATTTATCATTAATATTCTTGGTTAGCTCTTTCTCCTCCATTTTTCTATTATTGTAGTTGTGTCGGGGTGTTAGCTTTGCCCCCTTCTACATCTTACTCACTGCTTCCCCTCGTTTATGTACACAACATTGTGTTGCTTTAAGTATTGACAAACTAATATGTAACAAGGTGCAATGCAAGCTAACTTCTCCTAGGCTCTGGATACTTGTCAAATATAAAGTGGTGCTAGCACTATAGTATCGAGGGTATTATTGCTTGGTGGGTAGTAACACTACACTACGTACACACATTCATATATTTTGAAAATGCTTCTGGTGACAAATACAACCACAGCCAATGTAGGCAATCAAAGTGCGAGCAACCGCGTGTGTCATTCAAGTCATCCGTTCATATCTCAACTGAACGGAGCTTTCAAATATGTGTTTTGATAGCATTACTAGTTTCACTAGCATGGTGGCCCGGCATCATTCCACGTAATGGAAGTCATACATTTAGAGTTCAAAGGATGTTCATATTATATGAACTAATTAAATTGTCATGGTCACAAAGCCACCGCAAATGCTATACCATAGAGCATACACATTCATGAGGATGACAACTTTATTCACGTTTAATTTGCAAACTTAATAATTACACTACCGACTGAATGACTACATGAGCCAATAGCTATCCGGTGCACCCATAATTATATGATGTAATTTATCCCAATGAGAGAAAAATCCAAACCTTCTCCACACCAAGTACGCTAGATTTAGAGCTTGTACCTTTCTAGTTATTTCATAATGATTTAATAAGGCCGTGTGACAGATCAACATAGTAGATATATTTTTCTCATATACCAATAAAAAAGTTATTTGTCTATGTACTATTTTGTTAATAAGCTACATAGAAAGACAAAATTAATTCATAACAATAAAATTATGGTAGTTCTTTATTGCCATAATCCATATTGTTTGCTCTCGATCAACACCAAAATAAAAAAGTGTAAGCATTTATAATGTATACCTTGACTTTTGAGAATCGGAGTTAGTCACTGGTGTGAGTATGTTAGTATTACTGCATCGATATAAAATATGACATATGAGATATAAACGATAAATTCCAAACATCTAGGGTTGAGAAAAAACTATGCTTAAAATTTCTTAATTCTAGTTATGAGCCAAGCTCTATACTTTCTTTTTTGTAATAGAATCTTAATAAACTGTTCGGTTCACTAGCATTTAATCTAGAGACAGAATATGCAATGCAAATATTTAAATATATGACCCAACATGTTGGCTTCTTCCCAAATTACTTCATTAAAGTAGAAAAAGTTTTAGACACAATCTAGAATGTACATATTTGTACATTAATTTTGTAGGCATGCGAGTTAGAAAATCTAATGATTGTATTTCCACCTTCTAACCAATAATTTATCGCACATTATAGTGGTTAAGTTAGAAAAGTTTGAATGGACATTCTAGGAAATCATCTTTATACATTACGAAAGGAGGTAGTCTCATTCTAGCACTACAACTCAGAGATATGGATTAATATATTTAATTAAATTAGGTGTATTCTGTTAGTGTGAATGTTACTTATCTTAACTTGCTAACGCATCATGCTGGATGTCATTTTTTAGCCCGTGTTGTTGCCTAGTTTGCTTTGTCCCATCTATATTCTCGACCGTTGTGCTATTGTGGTTCCTACATCTTGCCATTCTATGTGTGCTTTCACTCGTTGTTGACAAGTCGATCTCATCGACAAACCATCAAGAGCAAATCAGTAATTCTATGCAGACTGCCCACCATAGCAAATTCAGGTTCTAGCTTGTTTCATCTGGAAGTGGGATTTTTTTCTACAAAAGAAAAAATAGGACTTTCTACCATACGTGTGAGAGCAAAGATGAATCAATCAATTAAAGTGTTTGACATCCGTGGAGCTGATGATGAGAGGACACTGGGAGACGTCGGGGGTGGCATCGTTCTATGGCGCAAGAAATACATCGTGTTTCCAGGCTCGGCGCCAAGGCCACCATCGTCTCCTCCGAGTCGCGATTCACCACCTCCAAGTCCACATGATGACGAGAGGGACGACCACCACAACACGAGTCCATATCGATCTCCGCCACCGCATCAGCCGACTCCTCAGCCGACTCCGCCGCCTCCGCCCACAAAGGCTTAGGGCCAAAAGGGGAAGCACAACGCTTCGTCGATGGGTAACTGACGCGGACCCCGACAGGAGCCCCTCCCAAGAGTACCGCCGGCTCCTCCCGTCCGACCTTACGACTGGACTATTAAGGAAAACGCCGTGATCATGGACGCCGAGGTGAAAAGATAGCTTGCACCGAAAATGCCCGAGCCAAAGCAAAAATTTGATGCGCAAAGCATAAAGTGGGCTAAGAACTTTATTGCGCATCCATCGCAATTTGAGATAAATAAGCCGGATGACTATTTACGCTGTATGAGGAAATCAGCTAGCTCCCACACGACGAGAAGTAGTAGTGGCAGCGGGAAAAGAGACGTTGCCCAGCTCGGAGAATAGGCAAAACAGTCGATCTCCCCGCTCAACGTGTTACCCACTCATCACGGCTTCGCGGCGGACATTGCTGTACCACCCAGTATGAGTCAAGATGCGCAATTTGCTGCAGAAGCTGGTATTACTCTTTCTCAACTGGAAGGCGGAGAAATCCTCGCGTTACCCAAAGACTCATGGAAATGGGAATACGAGAAGTCTCTGCTGCCACCTGATCAGATCAATCGTTTACCAACACAAATGCGAAAACTGCATGAGTGGTACTTGCAAGTCACGAAGGAAGAGCGAATAATGCTCCTTATGAAAGTTACAAATGAGCATTACATAGGTGAAGACCAGGTCCAAATTTATTTTCAAGAACTCTATATGTTATACAAGTTTGAAGCCCTCGACTTGAGTATCGTCAGTACCTATTGTCTGTAAGTGATTCAATTCATTTATTTCTATAATAAAGTCTCTATCTCAGCTTGTTCATTGCCTGTAATTATGCTCATCACTACGCTATTATGCAGAATGAAGAGTGATGAATGAGACCGAAAAGGAATCTTCGACACTGGGTTCGTTGACCCAAAACGAATTAATGAAAAATTGCCGGTGGACTTCCCCGAGGAAACGGAGGCCAACTTGCTAAGGTTCATACAAAGGCAACATTATAAAAACAAGATATTGTTTCCTTACAACTTCAAGTAAGAGTGTTAATGTCTTGTAATGAATAATTTTTGCTTACTCGATGTTATGTGTAACTGATGAGTTACTCACATATATAAACGTGCGCAGCTTCCATTACATTCTACTAATCATTGAAGTTGACGCTGCAAGAGTTGAAATCTACGACTCATTGGCGAAATACGATGCGAAGTACAACGAAGCGAAGTACTACAAAAGCATTATAGATGTGCTTAAAAGGTAATTTCAATCATTACGCACTATATCGGTCTCTTTTGTTTATTTCATGAGATATCAAGTAACTAATAACTCATTTATTAATTTTTTTGCCAGGCAGGATTTGGAAAAGTTTCATCAAGAGGACACAGGGTGAATTTAAAAACGAGCTTAGTTTTCATCTAGTCAAGGTAAGTAGTACGAGGTAGGTCCGCGCATCACTTTAATTTTAATTTTAATACCATTATATCATGCTTGATTATTATTTTATTGAATTCTATTCTCATAAAGTGCGAGAGGCAGCCACAGGGGAGCCATTTGTGTGGATATTTCGTTTGCGAGTGGATTCGCCAAGCGGTCAGTGAGCGGAACGCAAGGAAATTTTTAGAAGTACGTGAACAAATAGATTCACAATTTTATTTTATTACCATCAATTGTGTTGAGTGTCATTCATAATTTTTGTTATGATGATTCGTATTGATCTCCTTCTTCTATAGTTGGATGAACTGCGGAGCAGACTGCAACCAAACACTAGTAGGGAAAAGCTTACTAGTAGCGTACAAAAAAGTATTAGTAGTAGCGTGCGGGCACACGCTACAATAGTCACGCTACTGCTAACGGTTACTAGCAGCGTGCGCCACACGCACGCTACTAGTACTCAGTTATTAGTAGCGTGCCCCACTTACCGCACGCTACTAGTATCATTAGTAGCGTTCCCCGGCCCCGCACGCCGCTACTATTTTTTTCAGGTTTTTTTTTAAAAATGGCGGTGCCGGTCCGGCCGCCGCCGCGGGTGGGCTTCGGTCTCTTCGGCCACGGGGGCTTCGTGCTGCCGGAGGACAGGAGGGCGCGCACGCGGGACGTTTGAAGGGAGGCGGCCATGGCAGGCAAGCTTGTTCTCGTCGGCATGGGCTCGAGGCGGCCATGGCTGGAGACGAGGCGACGGGAGGCAGCCTTGCTCGATGGTGACCACGGGCGGACGAGGAGGCAAGGAGGAGGGAGCAGAGGACGGCGGCGATGGCTCGGGAGGAGCTCGAGCTTGAGGGGAGGCGGCCATGGCGGGCATGCTCGTGCTCGCCGGCACGGGCTCGAGGCGGGCATGGTTGGAGACGGCGCTATGGGAGGCGACCATGGTCGACGGCGACCGAGAAGGCGCGGAGGAGGGAGCAGGGGACGGCGGCCGTGGCTCGGGAGGAGCTCGAGCTCGAGGGGAGGCGGCCATGGCGAGCGAGTGCGTTCAAGGCGGCGGCAGCCAATCCATGCCCGTCCATGGCGGCAGCGCAGAAAGGAAGGAGGAGGAAGGATAGAGGCGCCCGGGAGAGGAGGAAGGCACACGCGCTGGACCTTGAGGACAAGAGCGAGGAGAGGCGATGGAGGGCGACTGCCGAGCTGGTCTTGCTCCTGGTGGCGCACGATGGAAGAGGAGAGGAGAGAGGTAGCGAGCTAGCTAGGGATCCAGCGAGGCGTGCGTACGTGTGTGCCTTTTTTTAATTGCGTGTGTGCGTGTGGCAGGAGATCAATCCAGCCCTCCACGGCTCCACCAATGAGAATGCAGAATCAAGTAGTCCACGGATTGTGTGCTTTCTTCTTTTGGATTTTTGCGGTAATACTAGTTACGTGCACCCGACAACGCACGCTACCAGTAGTCATGTACTAGTAGCGTGCTGCTCATACCGCACGCTGCTACTATTTTCTTATCTTGGTTAGATAGTGATACATAGGGTAAAGATTACTAGTAGCGTGCGCTCTCATACCGCACGCTGCTACTATTTTCTTATCTTGGTTAGATAGTGATACATAGGGTAAAGATTACTAGTAGCGTGCGCTCTGCATTGCACGCAACTAGTATACACTTACTAGTAGTGTGCGGTTTAGATCGCACGCTACTAATATTTTCTGGCCGTTGGATACGCTTGGTCCAATATATTAGTAGCGTGTGGCTTTGACGCGCACGCTACTACTAATTGGTACTAGTAGCGTGCGGCTTGGGCCGCACGCTACTACTCCCTCCGTATCGAAATATAAGATGTTTTAGCATTTCACTTTCCATCCGTATCTAGACATGTTTTAGTGCAAGGTTCACATGAATCTTATACTAAAACATGTCTAAATACGAATGGAAAGCCAAATGCTAAAACATCTTATATTTTGATACGGAGGGAGTACTACTTAGTAGTAGCATGTGGACGTTACCGCACGCTACTACTAAGCTTTTCCCTATAAACTTTTCCCTACTAGTGAAAGGAGCGCTTTGTAGCACTTCAAAAGGAAATTGCGGGATTTTTTATGAACCATGTCATAAACACAAAGGGAAAATACAATTGCACCAGATAGACGGGCTCTAGTCCCGGTTATGAGATCTCCATGTAATCAAATAGACGGGCTCTACTCCCGGTTTTGATCTCCATGTAATCGAATAGACGGGCTCAAGTCCCGGTTATAATCAAATAAAGTACATTTTTATTAGATAGATATTTATTTTATGAACATTTCGATATGCTATATGTATTTTTCTGATTTGTAATTAATGAACCATATATTTTACAAGATTGATCATAATTTTAAATATGCAATAAGGCGGGAACATAAAAAAGCCAGAGCCAGAGGCTGCCAGGTAAGATATATACCAAATTAGAGGATCACACAAGCAAGAACTAGAACACCGTAGAAATTGCAACGATCTGAAGATGCGGAAGCATACCGGAGACGGAAGCCATGATCGCAGATTGGATCGGCGACGACGGCTAGGGTTCGGTCTTCCAAAGCAACGGGCAGACCGTTTTGTCTCCAGCTATTGACGGGATATAGGTGGATGGCGTAACCCTGCTTTGGGGACCTGACCCTTGTATTTATAGGCAAACCTTAGGTGCTAATTTTCTGTTCTAACCCATCACAGAACAGAAATTAACGTCTGGTCTCTACACATATAGAGTCCACGTTTAACACAATTAGATGCTTGCGCCACATGAAAAAACGTAGCTTTAGTCGATCACTTAATTGTGGAACAACTTATATGATAACCATAATATATTTTCCACATGTAGGTCCACCAAACAGAAATTGTTCCAACAATCTCCCACTTGGACCACATGAGCAATTATATATTACAATCTTTATGAGCTCAAAATGCTATCATAATCTGGAGCATCTTCAAAAACAATCCAAATTATCAATTATGTTGACAATGGATCAAAGCGGTCTCTGTTACTGAGCGCAACTCAACCTATCAATGGTCACATATATTAACATAATGAATGATATGGATCAAGCGTGGATGTGTAGCATGGAAATTACATGCAATGTGATCATACATGTCTATTCCCAACGGGTCCAATTTATTTCTTTGTGAGATCAAATAATCTCCATATAACCATACGAGATAAAAACAGAATATTCAGAGCGTATACAAAGAAGCTTACATCTGCAGAAAACTGAATGTCTTAAACCAAAACTGAATGTATATGTCCTATAAGCACCAGAATTACAAGCTCCCACTAAAACTGAATTTCCCCAATGGGAACAACACCCATACGAGCAACATGCTCATGAAACACTTTGGGCGACAAACCTTTAGTTAGTGGATCTGCTATCATGGAGTTTGTACCTATGTGCTCGATTGACATTTGTCGACTCTGAACTCTTTCTTTCACAACTAGGAACTTGATGTCTATAAACTTAGACTTTGACGAGCTCCTGTTGTTGTTCGAATAAAGAACCGCGGAATTATTGTCACAGTATAACTTGAGTGGTCTATCAACTTGATCCACTATGCGCAGCCCCATGACAAAATTCCGCAACCACATTCCATGATTGGATGCCTCATAGCAAGCAATGAACTCCGCAGCCATGGTTGATGGAGCAACGAGTGACTGCTTAGCACTTTTCCAAGAGACAGCTCCTCTAGCAAGCATGTATATATATCCTGAAGTGGATTTGCGACTATCTTGGCATCCAGCAAAATCAGAATCAGAATACCCAATGATCTCCAGTTGATCTGATTTCCTATATGTGAGCATATAGTCCTTCGTTCTTTGCAAATAACGCAATACTCTCTTGGCTGCGACCCAATGATCCGATCCTGGATTGCTTAAATATCTGCTTAGCACTCCAACTATATATGCTATATCAGGACGAGTGCAAACTTGGGCATACATGAGGCTCCCTATTAAAGCAGCATAAGGAACCTTTTCCATTTCCTTACTTTCAAGCTCATTCTTGGGGCATTGATTGAGATTGAATTTTTCACCTTTGGCTACAGGGGTGTCTCCTGGTTTACAGTTTTGCATGCCAAATCGTTTTAGTACCTTGTCGATATAGCTCTTTTGCGACAACCCAAGTATACCTTGATGACGATCTCGGTATATCTGAATTCCTAATACAAAAGAAGCATCTCCAAGGTCTTTCATATCAAATTTCTTTGTTAGAAATCCCTTGGTTTCATGCAACAGGCCTATATCGTTGCTGGCAAGCAATATATCATCAACATATAAAACCAGAAATACAACCTTACTCCCACTGAACTTATGGTATACACAATCTTCCACGGTATTTATTTCAAAACCAAATGAGATAATAACTTCATGAAATTTATGATACCATTGACGAGAAGCTTGCTTGAGCCCGTAGATGGATTTCTTTAATTTGCACACCAATTTGTTTGCATCACCAGAAATAAAGTTTTCTGGCTGCACCATATATATTGTCTCATCAATGTCACCATTAAGAAACGCGGTCTTCACATCCATCTGGTGTAACTCAAGATTAAAATATGCCACAAGCGCCATAATAATTCTGAAGGAGTCTTTCGAAGAAACCGGAGAGAAAGTCTCTTTATAGTCAATGCCTTCCTTTTGTGTATAGCCTTTTGCGACTAGACGTGCCTTGTATCTTTCAACATTACCTTTGGAATCCCTTTTGGTCTTAAATATCCATTTGCAACCAACAGGTTTCGCACCTTCTGGCAATGTGACAAGATCCCAAACGTCATTGTCTTTCATTGACTTAATCTCATCATTCATGGCATCGATCCACCTTTCTGAGTTAGGACTTTGCATGGCTTTGTGGAAGTTGATAGGATCTTCTTCCACTATTCCAGCATCCTCATGTTCTTGGAGAAAGATAATATAATCATCTGGAATTGCACTTTTTCTTTCTCTCGTGGATCTCCTTAATGGCACTAGTTCTTGAGGCTGTTGAGGTTGTTCTTCTGGAATTATTTCCTGATCATGAGAGGGGATTTCTGGGACAATATCAGGTACTGTTATAGCCATAGGAAGAGGAATAGATTCCTCTTCACGAATTTCTTCGAAAATAATGTCCCGAACCTTATCTCCCCCCGCAAACTCAACATCCTCAAAGAACCGAGCATTTCTCGTTTCAAAAAAAGTTCTGGTAGCGGGATCATAAAATTTGTAGCCAAAAGATCTTTCAGGATATCCAACAAAATAGCTACTAACAGTTCTTGAGTCCAATTTCTTTTCATTTGGCTTATAAGGCCGAGCCTCAGCTGGACATCCCCAAGTACGAACATGCTTTAAGCTAGGCTTATTGCATGTCCAGTGCTCATATGGGGTTTTGTTAGTCGCCTTAGTTGGAACTCTATTGAGCAAGTAAGCTGCAGTTTTTAACGCTTCTCCCCATAGGGATTCTGGTAAAGTAGAATGACTTATCATGCTCCTCACCATGTCCTTAAGCGTTCTGTTTCGTCTCTCTGAAACTCCATTCATAGTAGGAGAACCTGGCATAGTATACTGAGGGACGATGCCACATTCATCAAGAAATTTTGCAAAAGGTCCTGGACGTTGTTCACCTGATCCGTCATATCTGCCGTAGTACTCACCACCACGGTCAGATCTAACAGCTTTTATCCTTTTGCCAAGTTGATTTTCTACCTCGGCTTTGAAACTTTTGAACACGTCCAGTGCCTGCGACTTTTCGTGAATAAGATATATGTAGCCATATCTTGAGAAATCGTCTGTAAACGTAATAAAATACCGCTGGCCGTTCCAAGAAGCTGTAGGGAATGGACCACAGATATCGGTATGAATTAGTTCTAAGACGTCTGAAGCTCTGTTGGAACTTAACTTCCTGATGTTTGTCAATTTCCCTTTTATGCAGCTGACACAAACATCAAAGTCTGTAAAATCTAGGGAATCTAGAACACCTTCAGACACAAGCCTCTGAATTCTCTTTCTAGAGATATGTCCTAATCGCTTATGCCATAGAGAGCTAGAGCCCTCGTTAGTCATTTTTCTCTTTACACCAAGAGAACGTGTATGCAAGATTTCATTAAATGAGGCCATTGTATCAAGCAAATATAGATTATCATGCCAAATTAAAGAGCCGGTGCCAACCTGATTGGAATTCTGAAAAAGACCAAATTTACCACTTCCAAATGAACAATCATAACCAAATTTGTCCAGTACAGAAATAGCAACCAGATTTCGTCTAAAAGACGGTACAATATAAGTCTCATTCAAATCCAAATAATAACCAGTCTTTAATAATAACCTAAATGTGCCTATGGCCTCAACTTCCACCGACTTGCCGTCGCCCACATAGATGAATCTTTCAGCATCACTTGGCTTTCGGCAGTTCAGGCAACCCTGCATAGTCACACTGATGTTAGTAGTTGCACCTGAGTCTAACCACCAAGTGTGTGTAGGTACAGAAGTTAAGTTAACCTCAGAGCAAACCAAAGCAAAATTTGTACCTTTCTTTGCACGCCAAGCATGATAAGCAGTACAATTTTTCTTCATGTGCCCCTCCTTTTTGCAAAAGAAACAAGGTTCATTGCCCTGTGTACCCTGCTTTTTCTTAATAGGAGGTTGGTCTGCAGCGTCTTTGCTCTTCCTTTTCTTGTTTACCTTAGAGGTCATTGTGAAGTGAGCACTTTCAGTCCTATCTTGCTTCAGCCTTTCCTCTTCTTGCACACAGTGAGATATGAGCTCATTGAGAGTCCATTTGTCCTTCTGACAATTATAGCTCACCTTAAACTGATTAAATTGTGCAGGAAGGGATAACAAAATTAAATGCACGAGCAAATCTTCAGATAGCTCTAACTTAAGTGCCTTTAACTTTGAAGCAAGATGAGACATCTCCATGATGTACTCCCTCATATTTCCATTACCCTTATACCTCATAGAGACAAGCTTTGCTAGAAACGTACTTGTTTCAGCCTTTTCGTTTCTAGCAAACCTCTTCTCAAGGGTGTCAAGAAAACCTTTAGCTGTAGTACTGACCTCATCAGTTGTACTATCCCGAAAAGCTTCCGGAATACTACGCTTCATGATCATAAGACTCATGCGATTCGAACGATCCCACTTTTCCAGTTCCAGTTTGTCATCTTTGGAACTGGTATCAGAAATGTTGGGTTTGTCAGTCCGAAAGCAAGGTCAAGATCCATTACCCCAAGAACGATCATAGCGTTCTCTTTCCATTCCTTAAAGTTTGCACCCGTAAGCATAGGAATTGAATTGATTCTAGCAGAAATACTAGAAGCATGATTTGCAGCTGAAAAGAACGAATACTCACATTAGAACATGAACTGTACTTAAATCAATTCAAAATTAATGGTACTCCCATCACAAGATACCGAGCGCAACATTAATACTTAATCTTTTGACAGAAATATTAACTTGCAAGTGATAGCTTGGTGCAGCAATCAAATACTAACAGTAAATCCTGTCAAACAACATGCCTTTCTTTTGACCGACTCATTGTTCACATGGGCACTTGTTAACTGTTACATATTTATCACCACAGTTGTATATGCAATTCGGCCAAATACTGACTTTCCTTTTGGCCAGTCAATAAACGCATGAATTTGCATAAACAAAAAAAACTGTCTAGATGTTCTCAATAAAATCAACCTACACAACAGAGGCGGCTTTTGCAACATATTGCTTCAGTTAATCTATCGGAACACTAGTAAACAAACTGTACCAAAAAGATTGAATTAATTAAAATCCTACTGAGAACATTACTTTTCTGGACCATTGATAAACTAGTCCCTCTCACACTTATGTTCTCTCGTACATTAATTTGCCAATGTATGATTAGTTCTTGTTCTGTACTACCCAAAAGAAAACTGTATATGATACAAAAAAAAAACACTAGCACTAGGTAGGGATGGCTACGCAAGCTAGAACATTATACAGGAATTTAGCCAGAACAAGAATTTCTAGTTGCGCAAGATTATATGCACATGCCAACCAGGAAGCATAGATTTAAAGGCTAGAAAATTAGCAATATAAATTACTAATAAAGGGAAAAAAAAAACATGTACTGTGAAAACTATCTCTAGATCTGAACTTTGATGATACAGAACTGCAGGCATAAAAAAAATGCTAACATGTCTATCAAACAGAAGTTACTGTAAAGATCTAGCAAGATCCAAGTATCCAGGCTACACAGCACATGCAGGTTTCCACGATCAGGTCTGTAGATCTAGCTGATCTTGAAAACTTGAGCAAATAACTGAAACCGATCTACTAAACTGGACTCACCATCCGTCAGAAGCAGCGGAAAAGAAAACATCGGCACAGATAGCAGATTGCAAAAGATACTAGCATCAGGAGAACTCGCGTACACAACCAACAGTTAAACTACCGACCAGTATTAATCCAATATGAGTGCACGACAAGGAAACTGAAAGCAACTCTAGGGTTCTAGACTCACGTGTGGTGGTTCTGATACCACTTGTAAGATATACCAAATTAGAGGATCACACAAGCAAGAACTAGAACACCGTAGGAATTGCAACGATCTGAAGATGCGGAAGCATACCGGAGACGGAAGCCATGATCGCAGATTGGATCGGCGACGACGGCTAGGGTTCGGTCTTCCAAAGCAACGGGCAGACCGTTTTGTCTCCAGCTATTGACGGGATATAGGTGGATGGCGTAACCCTGCTTTGGGGACCTGACCCTTGTATTTATAGGCAAACCTTAGGTGCTAATTTTCTGTTCTAACCCATCACAGAACAGAAATTAACGTCTGGTCTCTACACATATAGAGTCCACGTTTAACACAATTAGATGCTTGCGCCACATGAA
>QRDG01000504.1:194113-334131 GCA_012064385.1 Puccinellia tenuiflora | reverse complement strand
ATCTAAACCGCACACTACTAGTAAGTGTATACTAGTTGCGTGCAATGCAGAGCAACGCTACTAGAATCTTTACCCTATGTATCACTATCTAACCAAGATAAGAAAATAGTAGCAGCGTGCAGTATGAAGCGCACGCTACTAGTAATCTTTACCCTATGTATCACTATCTAACCAAGATAAGAAAATAGTAGCAGCGTGCGGTATGAGCAGCACGCTACTAGTATGTGGCTACTGGTAGCGTGCGTTGTCGGGTGCACGTAACTAGTATTACCGCAAAAAATCCAAAAGAAGAAAGCACACAATCCGTGGACTACTTGATTCTGCATTCTCATTGGTGGAGCCGTGGAGGGCTGGATTGATCTCCTGCCACGCGCACACACGCAATAAAAAAAGGCACACACGTACGCACGCCTCGCTGGATCCCTAGCTAGCTCGCTACCTCTCTCCTCTCCTCTTCCATCGTGCGCCACCAGGAGCAAGACCAGCTCGGCAGTCGCCCTCCATCGCCTCTCTCGCTCTTGTCCTCAAGGTCCAGCGCGTGTGCCTTCCTCCTCTCCCGGGCGCCTCTATCCTTCCTCCTCCTTCCTTTCTGCGCTGCCGCCATGGACGGGCATGGATTGGCTTGCCGCGCCTTGAACGCACTCGCTCGCCATGGCGCCTCCCCTCGAGCTCGAGCTCCTCCCGAGCCACGGCCGCCGTCCCCTGCTCCCTCCTCCGCGCCTTCTCGGTCGCCGTCGACCATGGTCGCCTCCCATAGCGCCGTCTCCAACCATGCCCGCCTCGAGCCCGTGCCGGCGAGCACGAGCATGCCCGCCATGCCGCCTCCCCTCAGATCGAGCTCCTCCCGAGCCATCGCCGCCGTCCTCTGCTCCCTCCTCCTTGCCTCCTCGTCCGCCCGTGGTCACCATCGAGCAAGGCTGCCTCTCGTCGCCTCGTCTCCAGCCATGGCCGCCTCGAGCCCATGCCGACGAGAACAAGCTTGCCTGCCATGGCCGCCTCCCTTCAAACGTCCCGCGTGCGCGCCCTCCTGTCCTCCGGCAGCACGAAGCCCCCGTGGCCGAAGCCCACCCGCGGCGGCGGCCGGACCGGCACCGCCATTTTTAAAAAAAAACCTGAAAAAAATAGTAGCGGCGTGCGGGGCCGGGGAACGCTACTAATGATACTAGTAGCGTGCGGTAAGTGGGGCACGCTACTAATAACTGAGTACTAGTAGCGTGTGTGTGGCGCACGCTGCTAGTAACCGTTAGCAGTAGCGTGACTATTGTAGCGTGTGCCCGCACGCTACTACTAACACTTTTTCGCACGCTACTAGTAAGCTTTTCCCTACTAGTGTTTGGTTGCAGTCTGCTCCGCAGTTCATCCAACTATAGAAGAAGGAGATCAATACGAATCATCATAACAAAAATTATGAATGACACTCAACACAATTGATGGTAATAAAATAAAATTGTGAATCTATTTGTTCACGTACTTCTAAAAATTTCCTTGCGTTCCGCTCACTGACCGCTTGGCGAATCCACTCGCAAACGAAATATCCACACAATGGCTCCCCTGTGGCTGCCTCTCGCATTTATGAGAATAGAATTCAATAAAAAATAATCAAGCATGATATAATGGTATTGAAATTAAAATTAAAGAGATGCGCGGACCTACCTCGTACTACTTACCTTGACTAGATGAAAACTAAGCTCGTTTTTAAATTCACCCTGTGTCCTCTTGATGAAACTTTTCCAAATCCTGCCTGGCAAAAAATTAATAAATGAGTTATTAGTTACTTGATATCTCATGAAATAAACAAAAGAGACCGATATAGTGCGTAATGATTGAAATTACCTTTTAAGAACATCTATATGCTTTTGTAGTACTTCTCTTCGTTGTATTTCGCATCGTATTTCGCCAATGAGTCGTAGATTTCAACTCTTGCAAGCGTCAACTTCAATGATTAGCAGAATGTAATGAAAGCTGCGCACGTTATATATGTGAGTAAACTCATCAGTTACACATAACATCGAGTAAGCAAAAATTATTCATTACAAGACATTAACACTCTTACTTGAAGTTGTAAGGAAACAATATCTTGTTTTTGTAATGTTGCCTTTGTATGAACCTTAGCAAGTTGGCCTCCGTTTCCTCGGGAAGTCCACCGGCAATTTTTCATTAATTCGTTTTGGGTCAACGAACCCAGTGTCGAAGATTCCTTTTCGGTCTCATTCATCACTCTTCATTCTGCATAATAGCGTAGTGATGAGCATAATTACAGGCAATGAACAAGCTGAGCTAGAGACTTTTTATAGAAAAAATGAATGGAATCACTTACAGACAATAGTACTGACGATACTCAAGTCGAGGGCTTCAAGCTTGTATAACATATAGAGTTCTTGAAAATAAATTTGGACCTGGTCTTCACCTAACTTTCATAAGGAGCATTATTCGCTCTTCCTTCGTCACTTGCAAGTACCACTCATGCAGTTTTCGCATTTGTGTTGGTAAACGATTGATCTGATCAGGTGGCAGCAGAGACTTCTCGTATTCCCATTTCCATGAGTCTTTGGGTAACGCGAGGATTTCTCCGCCTTCCAGTTGAGAAAGAGTAATACCAGCTTCTGCAGCAAATTGCGCATCTTGACTCATACTGGGTGGTACAGCAATGTCCGCCGCGAAGCCGTGATGAGTGGGTAACACGTTGAGCGGGGAGATCGACTGTTTTGCCTGTTCTCCGAGCTGGGCAACGTCTCTTTTCCCGCTGCCACTACTACTTCTCGTCGTGTGGGAGCTAGCTGATTTCCTCATACAGCGTAAATAGTCATCCGGCTTATTTATCTCAAATTGCGATGGATGCGCAATAAAGTTCTTAGCCCACTTTATGCTTTGCGCATCAAATTTTTGCTTTGGCTCGGGCATTTTCGGTGCAAGCTATCTTTTCACCTCGGCGTCCATGATCATGGCGTTTTCCTTAATAGTCCAGTCGTAAGGTCGGACGGGAGGAGCCGGCGGTACTCTTGGGAGGGGCTCCTGTCGGGGTCCGCGTCAGTTACCCATCGACGAAGCGTTGTGCTTCCCCTTTTGGCCCTAAGCCTTTGTGGGCGGAGGCGGCGGAGTCGGCTGAGGAGTCGGCTGATGCGGTGGCGGAGATCGATATGGACTCGTGTTGTGGTGGTCGTCCCTCTCGTCATGTGGACTTGGAGGTGGTGAATCGCGACTCGGAGGAGATGATGGTGGCCTTGGCGCCGAGCCTGGAAACGATGTATTTCTTGCGCCATAGAACGATGCCACCCCCGACGTCTCCTAGTGTCCTCTCATCATCAGCTCCACGGATGTCAAACACTTTAATTGATTGATTCATCTTTGCTCTCACACGTATGGTAGAAAGTCCTATTTTTTCTTTTGTAGAAAAAAATCCCACTTCCAGATGAAACAAGCTAGAACCTGAATTTGCTATGGTGGGCAGTCTGCATAGAATTACTGATTTGCTCTTGATGGTTTGTCGATGAGATCGACTTGTCAACAACGAGTGAAAGCACACATAGAATGGCAAGATGTAGGAACCACAATAGCACAACGGTCGAGAATAGATGGGACAAAGCAAACTAGGCAACACACGGGCTAGAAAATGTCATCCAGCATGACACGTTAGCAAGTTAAGATAAGTAACATTCACACTAACAGAATACACCTAATTTAATTAAATATATTAATCCATATCTCTGACTTGTAGTACTAGAATGAGACTACCTCCTTTCGTAATGTATAAAGATGATTTCCTAGAATGTCCATTCAAACTTTTCTAACTTAACCACTATAATGTGCGATAAATTATTGGTTAGAAGGTGGAAATACAATCATTAGATTTTCTAACTCGCATGCCTACAAAATTAATGTACAAATATGTACATTCTAGATTGTGTCTAAAACTTTTTCTACTTTAATGAAGTAATTTGGGAAGAAGCCAACATGTTGGGTCATATATTTAAATATTTGCATTGCATATTCTGTCTCTAGATTAAATGCTAGTGAACCGAACAGTTTATTAAGATTCTATTACAAAAACTGCACGAGCCTAATAGTTACAAAAAGAAAGTAGAGCTTGGCTCATAACTAGAATTAAGAAATTTTAAGCATAGTTTTTTCTCAACCCTAGATGTTTGGAATTTATCGTTTATATCTCATATGTCATATTTTATATCGATGCAGTAATACTAACATACTCACACCAGTGACTAACTCCGATTCTCAAAAGTCAAGGTATACATTATAAATGCTTACACTTTTTTATTTGGTGTTGATCGAGAGCAAACAATATGGATTATGGCAATAAAGAACTACCATAATTTTATTGTTATGAATTAATTTTGACTTTCTATGTAGCTTATTAACAAAATAGTACATAGACAAATAACTTTTTTATTGGTATATGAGAAAAATATATCTACTATGTTGATCTGTCACACGGCCTTATTAAATCATTATGAAATAACTAGAAAGGTACAAGCTCTAAATCTAGCGTACTTGGTGTGGAGAAGGTTTGGATTTTTCTCTCATTGGGATAAATTACATCATATAATTATGGGTGCACCGGATAGCTATTGGCTCATGTAGTCATTCAGTCGGTAGTGTAATTATTAAGTTTGCAAATTAAACGTGAATAAAGTTGTCATCCTCATGAATGTGTATGCTCTATGGTATAGCATTTGCGGTGGCTTTGTGACCATGACAATTTAGTTCATATAATATGAACATCCTTTGAACTCTAAATGTATGACTTCCATATGAATGTGTGTACGTAGTGTAGTGTTACTACCCACCAAGCAATAATACCCTCGATACTATAGTGCTAGCACCACTTTATATTTGACAAGTATCCAGAGCCTAGGAGAAGTTAGCTTGCATTGCACCTTGTTACATATTAGTTTGTCAATACTTAAAGCAACACAATGTTGTGTACATAAACGAGGGGAAGCAGTGAGTAAGATGTAGAAGGGGGCAAGCTAACACCCCGACACAACTACAATAATAGAAAAATGGAGGAGAAAGAGCTAACCAAGAATATTAATGATAAATTTTCTTTTGAATAGAGACGTTGGGAAAGGAATAATTGTTCATGCAAAGAGCTAGGCAACGAGGCCGCTCTTGCGTCCTGTAGAGTAGTATCTTCACGTCTGGTCGGTCGTTCTGAGGCCCTCTTAGTTGAGATACGAGTTTGGCCAATTAGGCATACAATTGTGTTGGCCTCAAGCTCGGCGGCAGGAACTCGGGATCAACCGACTAAGATACGGAACTCGGGATCAACCGACTAAGATACGTACATTTGTCTGAGAAAAAATACCTAAAGGACTCCACGCGCTCTTCCTCCTGTGTACCTAGCACTAGACCTCACAGGCATGTTGATGTGCACTCAGTAGATCGGCGTCTTGCCTTGCTTGCAAAGCCTCAACTTGCAAGGCCACATGCTAGCAGACCGGCTTCTTCTCTGCAAAAGTGGCGAAAGACTAGCTAGTTCGGCGGAGCGGGTTCCTTGTGGTATGGTCTATATGGTTGGGCGTGTCATGTTGGTTTCGACATGTTGTTAGTGTTCTTTTCAATTTGAATGATGAAAAAGTTGCACCTACAGCATCCATAATTTCTTCCAATTTACCAATTCTCAAATTTTGATCATCCTTACCTTTATTGGTCTCAAGATTGTTAATTCTTCTATTTATATGTTTTAAGGATCCCTCGATCTTGCTACTACTATCAAGTAGTTTTTTTATCTATTTAGTTGTCCAATTCATGCTTGGCAAATTTTTTCTCTAAAAAGTCTAGCCTTTCCATGACATGTTCCATTGTGGGCTTCAGTTTTAGGTTCATTAATAGGTGGAGTCCCGACCAGACTTTCAATGATGTTGCAAGCCTCAACCGAGGGAGTGCCTAGGAAATTTCCACCTGTTAAAGTGTCTAGGACATACCTATACCAATTTGTGATTCCAACATAAAAATTTCTAAGAAGAATAGTATCTGAATATTTCTTTGTGGAACGGTGTTGGGAATCACTAATCCTATACCAAGCATCTTTCAAACTTTCTCCACCCCTTTGTTTAAAAGTACGAACTTCAACTTCAGGAGACGGAGAAAAAGGAGTGGAACTAGGCATGATAACAACGTAAAACCGAATTAAACAAGGTGCTGGAATTTTTAATTTTTTTGTGTTTTTCAGTTTTAGAGCAAACGAAAGGCAAAACAAGACTAACAAAAAATATACTAAGCAAGACAATAACAAAGTAAAGTGAAAGGATGTGTGAAACTCCCCTAGCTGAAACTTCCAAGTCCCCGGCAACGCCGCCAGAAAAAGAGCTTGATGCAGCAAAGCAGCAGTTTCCCTTGATTACAAAACCAAGGTTGTCAGATCTAGTAGGACTTGGAGAAGGCTTAGCGAGGTGTCAATCTACTCTGGCGCTTGTAGATTAACGTGAACATGCACACATTCACAAACAAGTAATTTGCCCCAACGAAATAGAGAGATTGTCAATCTCTCCGGCTTGCCGAATACAAAGGATTAAGTGTGCAGATGTAAAATATGATGAGAGTGAAATATGATCAGCGAGCAAATGATGATGAAAAGCTATTAGAACTGTTGTAAACAATGTAGGAAAATAGGACCGGGGTCCACAGTTAACTAGTGGTGTCTCTCCAAAAGATATACATGATGGGTAAACAAATTACAACATGGCAATTGACAGAATTGTGGGCGCACGACAATGCTATCATAAATAAATATAGTTCACCACTTCATCTAATATGGGCATTACGTCAAAATACATAGACCGTTATCGAACCGCGTCTATGACTAATAATCCACCGCTATCCAGCATGTCACCCAGAAGTATTAAGTTGCAAACAACAGATCATTGCAATAAGCAAAGTGCATAATGTAAGCAATGTAAATAACACAAGGAAATCACACCGATGTTTTCTCCCTAGAGGCAACATCACATCTTTAATCTTGATCGTTTCTGTCAACCCGAGCTCAGACAAAAAGACGCATGAACCCACTATATAGCATAAATACTCTCTCTGAAGACAGTAACAATTACTTGGCCAAAGCATCCACTAGCATCGGTGAGCATGGAAGATCATAAATAAAACATAACACATAGATGAACAAAATTAATGATTTTCACAGTTCATCGGATCAATGCAAACACAATCATGTAGCAGTTATAGATAATATGATCTTGATCATGATACGTAGCTCAGAAGATCTAAGCAATGGAGTACAAGGAGGAGAGACAACCATCTAGCTACTGCTATGGACTCGTAGTTCCGTGGTGGACTACTCACGCATCACTCCGGAGGCAGGCATGGTGGTGTAGATGCCTCCGGTGACGATTCCCCTCTCCGACATGGTGTCGGGAAGAACTGCAGAACCCTCCCGAACTAGGGTTGGCGATGACGGCGGCCTCGGACGTCTTCTGGAAAATATGGTCTCCCTTTAGGGTTTTCGGTTCGAAGACAAATTTATAGGCGAAGGGGCAACTCGAGTCGATGAAGGAGGCGATGAGGTGGGGCCCACACGCAGCCAGCCCCTGGGCCGTGCCTGGGGGGCGCCTGGTGGTTGTGTGGCCCCCCCTGCAGTCCACCTTCTGGCTCCGGACTTGTTTGTTCTTGGAAATAATTCCTATAAATTTGCAGCTGATTCCGAGAAACTTACCCGAACAATTTTTCCGAAACAAAACGACAGCAGAAAACAGGAACTGGCACTGGGCATCTTGTTAATAGGTTAGTTCCATAAATCATGCCAAAATGATATAAAAAAATTATAAAAACATGTGGCAGTGATATATAATCAAGCATGGAAAATTAAAAATTATAGATACGTCGGATACGTATCAATGCACTAACTGTCTGTTATTCTGTTGATTTTATCGAGGTAGTAGCTTCCTAATCTAGACTTGCCCTGCTAGCTAGCACATTATGCCATGTTTCTCTTTTTCTAAAAGTGGGATATGCCCATATTTCGTAATGTGTAAAATTTACACTCTGTATAATATTTTGCAAATCAATTCGTAATAAAGAAGCCGCCAAGTCTGTAGGATGCCTTATTAGTTGTCATCGCTAGGCTGGGATTCCGTCAACCGAGGTTCTCATAGCGGTACTTTAG
The DNA here is from genome assembly GCA_012064385.1 of Puccinellia tenuiflora. NCBI lineage: Eukaryota > Viridiplantae > Streptophyta > Magnoliopsida > Poales > Poaceae > Puccinellia > Puccinellia tenuiflora. Next base: position 325,997 of record QRDG01000504.1, on the reverse strand, counting down.
AGATCGACTTCATTAAGGTCATGAGAGTCAAATCATGTCAAGTATTTCATAAGATGTTTTAGTTGCTAAAGAATACAACTTAGTATGAAAATAAAATAGGCATGGTAGAAAAAATATTACGGACACGACATGGTAGCAATGCACGAGCATTTATGTTCAAAACTATGTGCTATCAATGCCACTTCTTTTAACTTCAATATATTACAAAAAAAATGTTCCCTCCAAGTCGATGTAATCATTGTTACATTAGTAATATGAAATAACAAACCGTGTGAGTAAAAATGTATCAAAATAGCACTACGGATGTCTTAAGATAGATACCATTCTAAAATATGTGACATGATATTTTTTGCAATGTTGTAGCACTGCAAACCGTATGTGTGTACCCTTCATATGAACACATGCGAACTGTGCCAAGAATTGTATAAGGTTACGACATACATATTGCATCTATTATTGTCAAAATTCTGCGTACTGTGCCAAGAATTGTATAAGGTTACGACATACATATTGCATCTATTATTGTCAAAATTCCACATCACGGGTTGCGGGGAAGTACTTCTATTATATTAAGGACGCTGCTATGTTTAGAACATTCTATGGTTAAGCTTAAACATAGAACATTAGATACTATCAAATTAATGTTAGGACCATCTTCATCCATCCACGTTCTCTCCATCCTTTTGCTTGTATGCAGAAAAGACAAAATTGCTGATGTCATCCACATTAAAAGTGAAATCTTAAAATTTAAAAACTTTTGTAGCTCATACCGCTTGTCCGATTTAAAATCCGTTTTTACCGTTGGACTAGTCGCGGTGAGATCTTCGAAACTAGATCTCATGTTAATATATTTTGAAGACTTTTTTTCAGACCCCAAAGTTACCCACCCATTACACGTAAATTACCTAGGGTTTACTATGTAAGTTACCCAGACTGTAGTACGCAACTTACCCACCTTAAAAATGGTTTGTATGTAGCTTTTTTGTATGCATGCAGAAAAGACAAATTTGCTGATGTCTTCCGCATTAAATGCAAAATCTGGAAAATTTAAAAGTTTTATAACTCAAAGTGTTTTTTCGATTTAAAATCTGTTTTCATCATTAGACTAGCCGCGACGAGATTTTTGAAACTAGATTCAATGTTGATATGTTTCGATGACTTTTTTTGTACCTAAAAGTTACCCACCTATAATACATGAGTTAACGAAGGTGTAGTATAAGTTATCCACCATATGAATTTTTGTTCTGTTTTGAGTCTTTTTTTTATCTAAAAGTTACCCACAATAACACATGAGTTATCCAGTGTGTAATATGTAATTTACCCACCCTATAAATTGTGTGTTTTGAGTCTCTTTTTTTGGACCTAAAAGTTACCCACCTGTAACACGTGAGTTACCCAGGACGTAGTATTTAAGTTACCCACCCTATAAATGGTATGTTTCAATTCTCTTTTTTGGACCTAACAGTTACCCACCTATAACACGTGAGTTACCCAGGGTGTAATATGTAAGTTACCCACCCTATGAATGGTGTGTTTCGAGTCTTTTTTTTTCGGACCTAAAAAGTTACCCACCTAAAATACGTGAGTTACCCAGGGTGTAGTATGTAATTTACCCACCCTATGAATGGTGTGTGTGGAGTCGAGCACAAACAGTTTATCGGATTGACGATCCGTTTTCATCGTTACACTAGTCGTGACGAGATCTTCAATACTATATCACATGTTAATATGTTTCGATAACTTCTTTTAGACCCAAAAATTATCACTGCATAATTCATATAGTTACCTTGCTATTTTGGCAAATAGTTACCAAAAAAGTACTGACGTAGTCACCCTGCTTAAGGTACACTTATCATCACGATATTGACGTAGTTATCTAAAGGTACACGACACGATAAGCATCACGATACTCATGTAGTTATTGGCTTGTGAGCACGTGACCATCATCCAAACTGATATAGTTACCCACTTATTTAGTATGCAGTTACCATCTTAAAGTGGCAGGTCACGTATAAAACTAAGTGTGTTCACACAGAACAAGCAAAAATGAGATATAACTTTAAACACAAACTAAATTTATAATAGGTGGGTAACTCATGTATTATAGTTGGGTAACTTAATTGTTAATGGCGGGTAACTTTTTTATCCGAAAAAAGTTATCCGAAACATATCGACATGGGATCTAGTTTTAAAGATCTCGTCGCGACTAGTCCAACGGTGAAAGCGGATGTTAAATCGGATAAACGGTTTGAGCCATAAAACATTTTAAATTTTTGAATTTCGTATTAAAAAAAAAGGATGGTGTAATCAATTTTGTCTGGTTGGTTGCATGCAGATTTTCACGTAGTCTTTTGACTCCGCTCGTACTGTCGTACCTGGAAAACGTTCTAGATATAACGTTAACTACCGACCGTTCTAAAATTAGTTTTTCTCTATATTAAAGAATACGAGTTTCATTACATTATTTGTTGTTTTGAGATAGAACACCAAAGTGTCATGGGGAGATAATATTCAGTGCGTAAACTATTCCCAATTAATTAGTACATTTGATAGTTTGCGAGTAAAAGCTGCATTAGTGTTTTTCAGCACATCTCCTCTCCACTGCCAATCCGCGGATCAAAAGTGCCGCCGGTGAGCCGGCGGACAGCCAGTCCCGATGAGTCAAATCAAACCTGACGGAAGAAATACTAGCATATGCAGTTCAGTACGATCTCCTCTAAAACATCACGTACAATCTCATAGAGGTACTTTAGAGATCCACTTCATTAAGGTCATTAGAACCAAATCATGTCAACTATTTCATAAGATGTTTTAGTTGCTAAAGATTACAACTTAGTATGAAAATAAAATAGGCATGGTAGAAAAAATATTACGGCCACGGCATGGTAGCAATGCACGAGCATTTATGTTCAAAACTATGTGCTATCAATGCCACTTCTTTTAACTTCAACATATTACAAAAAAAATGTTCCCTCCAAGTCAATGTAATCATTGTTACATTAGTAATATGAAATAACAAACCGTGTGAGTAAAAATGTATCAAAATAGCACTACGGACGTCTTAAGATAGATACCATTCTAAAATATGTGACATGATATTTTTTGCAAATTTCAAAATATCTACTTGCTGCAAAATAAATGATTCAACATATTTCCCACACATGTGTTATTTAACTAACAAAATATTTTTCTAAGCTATAAAATCCAATGATTAAGAATTCTATGTTTTCAGTATTTATTAGACTATTTCACAAATAGTTCAAAAGAGATAAAGACCATGCCGCTAGTTTATTTATAACAATCCATGACAGAAGAACTGATTGTCGTGTCTGCCCATAAGCTGACTGCTATTTAGTTTTCACTTTTCGTTTCTGGCCGGTCTGGTGTCGGTGGCTTGGTGCAGCGCCCAACACAGGCCAGCTGCACGTCATCACGGACTCCGTTCTGCTGTGAGCAGGTGAATGTCAGGACTCAGGAGCACGCAGCAGTGATCATCATTGGCCCTGTACATCCAGAGAAGCCGGAGAAAACTTGGCAGCATTCCGATGCTTCAGAACGGTCCAGCAACACAGAAGAACGAAGGTGGACCAAGGACTTGAGGTGGACACCATCTCAACCAGAACGCGTTGTTGATTTTGAACTGCGAATTAGCCGTCGTTTTCAGCTCTTCTGTTTCCTGGTACCTCCCATTCCAAGTACGCACTGTTGTACGAATCAAACTCCTTGTGATCACTACTACTTTCTTTATCTAGAGTCTAGTACACAAAATAGTTTGACGATAGCTACGCCAAGTAGGATGTCATAGGAAACTGCATGCATGTAGGACTGCTATATATAGCTTGGGAGAGGAGTTGTTTCTCGTGTGATTGTGGTTTATGCTTGGACAGCCAGAGGTTGCTTGGTGCGCATTAGCTATCCATCCACCATACTTGCTTCTAGTCTTAAAGGTCTCACCATTCATGTGCTTCAGTAGTGTGTGTCCATAGCGGGTGAAAGCATAGAAGCCAGATACCTTAAATCCTAAGGATTTAGGTAGACATATGTGTGGATGAATTGCTTAGTGGCTGGTTTTCTTTCGTAAGGTTCATTATATAGATTAAAAGACAGATTTAAGCGTTCTTTTTGCGAACTGGCTTCTACTAATGTCAGTGGAGCAGAGATCGTCGACGGAGCTCAAGTCAAAGACCACCGCCTGGAAGGGTAGGCGGGATCGGCAGCACACCCATGAGCAGGCGGAGAAGGCAGAGCAAGAAGCAGCGAAGATGAGCGCTGCTCACCCTGAGCGTAGTCCTAGGAGTAGGAGTCGGGCCTGAAATGTTGTTTCGATGACGCGGCGATGGTCCCCGGCACGCCATGAGGGGGAGGTGAGCAGGGTGAGCGCGGGCGGCCAGGCAAGGCACCCTGTGTCTCGTTGTGTGCGTCTAGAGGGTCGCGAAACCTCATCCCCCCCCCCCCCCCCCCCCCTGTGTTCATTTCAGTTTCAAGGAAACTTTGAGAATCAGTTCAGGTCATTCAAGCAGTAGGTAACGGCGCGAGTAGATTTGTTCTTAACTCGCGTTTTGCTTTTACCAATTATTTTTTTATAACAATAACATGGCAGAATCAACAACAACTGATTGTCCCACAAGCTGACTGTTATTTTAGTTTTAGTTTTCATAGGGTGACTATGAAAATTTGTTTTGGCACCTATACACCAGTGATCCTATTTTCCAATTTTTTTTTGTAAATCACACTTTTATGTTTCAATAATATTTGGTAGAAATTATACGGACCAATATTTGTTAGAAATACATTGTATTTTTGGGTACACAGAAAAGACAAATTCGAGACAAATTGGGTATTTTTTTACTATTATTTTATAGAGACACAAATTTGATATTTTTCTGTAGCCCGAAATAAACCGTCTTTTGAGTCGAAACCTTGCACAAATATATATACCACTAGAAGGGATAGGCGCGCTTTGCCGCGCCCGTTGGTTTCTTGTTTTATCATCATGTGCTGTCAATTTATTAAATTTAGTATTAATTAATTTTAGTTTTGGGGTTATGCATATTTTCTCCTCATATGCCGAAAATGAAGAGCTATTTAGTTGCTTGTCCAGAACAGCAAACACAAATATGAACCTGACCTAATAGAAGTCAAAATTTATAACAAATGAAAAGAACAATTCATAACAATACACATACTTAATAGATATATTTCAATCCTGTCCATACCAACCATTATACAAATTTCTAGAAAATTGTTGCAAAGGATAAATCATTTTGATTGTCTTTCCTTTAAGATCAACATTACAATAAGTGTGTACAAATATAAATAATGGCCTGGTTTGTTGGTCAAAACTATTTTGTTGTCCTTGGTGACCTCGCAATGACAATTTCAACATTAGATCTGAGAGCAACCCCTTCAACCACATGACCACATCCAACAAACCAATTTTCATTTGTACATATCATCACTTACATAAAATTCAACCAGATTATCAGCAAATGTTCCAAAAAAAATTGTTCAGCCATAGAATTCATGTACAATGGTGTCCATGTGGCAACAGTTAGTTGAAGAGAAGATGTAACAAAATATGCAGTAATTCTCTGCCTGTTCTGCAGACAATGAGGTGTTGTCAAAAGCGTTTAGTCTAAAATGCATCTGCAGGAAACTCATATAAGGTGAATTATGTGTTTCTAGAGTTGTTTAGTTTATTGGTGAGACTTTTTTAGCCGAAATTGTAGCGAGTTAATACGATGGCACAAGCGCTTTTGTTGAAGAAAGTGTTAGACATAAAACTGGTGGTGTCTTTCACACGCTTTCACTTATCGTACTTCCATTGTTCTTGCACAAAGTGATGGCATCAGATACACCCACAAAGTTTTGGCAATTAGTGAAAAGAAACAACACAAAAGACGGGTGAATTATTTTTAAGACTTCTACAAATATTCAAGCCTATAATGCAAATTAACACACGCTAAAGTATCCACAGGCAGTCTCCTACAACAGGAAATAAAACAAAGGTCCTCCAACAATGATAGCTCACAACCTGGGTCCTAAACACACACAAAAACGTGTGCAAAGCGCTGGTCTTGCTCCACCCTGGATCGTGTATTTCGGTCCAACACTATAATGAAAGCGTAAATAACTCAGTTAAGGTCGTCTCTCCGGAGGCGACTCGGGGGCGAAACCCTAGATCGCCTCGCCTCTCCCTTCTCCTCCCAGTCTCCCCGCCGCCGCCGGAGGCGCCCCTGGGCAAAGCCATCGGGACGTCTAGGAAGGTGGCGGCAGGGCCTTCGCCGCTTCATCTCGCGTGGAGGGCTTCGGTGCGCCGGGGCGGCGGCCTCGGGCTGGCGGGACGGCGTCGCCCTTGCGGCGGGTGGCGGCCGTGGTACGTGCTCTCCGCTCCTCCGGTCGCGTGGGCGGCGAGGGGTTGGCGGTTCGGAGGTCGCGGCGTGGGGCCGCTCCGCCGGTTCCGGCCAGATCTGAAGTTGAAGCCTCTCCAGCTCGACCTGCTCGGCCTCCTGCCAGCTCCGGAACCCCGACGACCTCTGCGTGCCGGATCTGGGTGCTGGGTGGATGGTGCGAGGCGACTCAGTACCGGGGGGAAACCCTTGGTCAGCGGTGTTGACCACAACGACGGCGGCGTCACTGGCGTCGATCTCCTTCTCGAAGGCTTCGTTGAGGTACTCGTTTCCCTCTCACTCTCTCCCCCGCATGACGAAAGTCTAGTTCCCCTGCGTGGTCGGCGGCGGCGCTACGGCGTCGCTTTCCTTCCTGGAGGCGCCGTCCTGGGGAATGCAGGGGAGGTGTTTCGAGCTCGGTGTTCGCTGGAGTGGCCGTGGCGGCGTGTTCTCTTTGGCAGCGGCTTCTCATCGTGTTGTTCGAGCTGGTGCCTGGTTCGGTGCTCCTCGCTGCCTTGCAGCCTCTGTTCGCCTGCGGGTCGACGCCCACGAGCCTGGGCGAGAGGGGAAAGGGTTCCCCTCTGCGGCAACAGTGGTGCATTTGGCCGATGATCGACCAAGCTCTGGTAGTCCTGCTCACCGCGGTGGTGTGGTTGCCCTCTCTTGCCGTTTCCTCTTCAGTGCGTCTTCGTCCAGCAGCTTCGTTCCAGTATTGCGGTCTTCCGGTGGCAGCGGTGGCTGGAGCTTCTCTCCTCCTCTACGGCAATCTTGCTCCCTTGGTCCCCGGTGTTCTCGGGTGAACTCTCTTCGTCCCCGACGGTGCGGCGCCTACGATCCTAGGCGAGGGACACGGGGTCCCTTCCGGCGGCGAAGACGGTGGACTTTGGGCTAGGTGTGGCCTGTTGAAGACGATGATCCGCTCCCAACCTGTTGCTCACCTGGGTGCTCGCAATGGTGGTCTGTGGCAAAGGAACTTCAAGTTGTAATTTTTGTTTATCCTCTGTTTACTTGTGTTTCCTTTGGCCTGTAAGCTGTTTGTTCAGCATGTTGTCTTTGCCGCTTGAACTATGTGGCTTTGTTAATTCAAAGCTGGGCATTGATTGCCTTTTTTCTAAAAAAAAAATAACTCAGTTAAGACTGACATGCTCATCAAAGTCTAGACGTAACACCCATGGCCTGAAGCTAGCTTCGGCTCCTCTAGCTATCCAGCATATAGCCTTTTGCCGCAGCAAGCTTCGCTCCGCTGAGACATGTCCTACAACGAAGGAAATTATATACTCCTCTATCAATACATTCGCAGACATTCAATTTCACAACTACATTTCTTTTTTTTAGGGGAGATTTCACAACAACCTCGGCTCAACACTACTAGGAAAAGGCTTGTCTGTGGCGCACCTTTTTGCAATTCTGTGGCGCATCCTGGAAATAGTGGGTTGCGCCACAAACATCTCGGAACTAAAATATATTTCTGTGGCGCACGCCGATGGTGCGCCACAGAAATACCCAAATTCCGTGGCGCACCCATAACCGTGCGCCACAGAAATATTTCTGTGGCGGACCCACCACCATGCGCCGGAATTTCGCCGGAATTTCGTCGGAGGCCGTGTTGCCATGGGTGGAGGAGGGGGTCGCTGGAGAGGTGGGTGAGTGGGGGATGGGAGTCGCCAAAGATGGTGGAGGAGGAGAAGGAGGTCGCCGGAGGAGGTCGCCGGGGTGGAGGAGGAGGTCGCCGGGGTGGTGGAGGAGGTCACCGGAGGTGGAGGTCGCCGGGGTGGAGGAGGAGGTCGCCGGAGGTGGAGGTCGCCGGGGTTGTGGAGGAGGTCGCCGGAGGTGGAGGAGGAGGAGAGAAGATGCGGAGGAGAGGAGAGGAGAGGAGAGGAGAGGAGAGGAGAGGAGAGGAGAAGGAGGAGGGAGGAGAAGGGGAGAGGAGAAGTGGAGGAGAGAAGGGGAGAGGAGAGAAGTGGAGGGAGAAGTGGAGGAGAGAAGGAGAAAAGAGAGGGAGAAGGGGGGCGCCGGCGGGATTCAAAATTCGAATCCCGCCCAACAATTATGTGGCGCATGGGCTGCATATGCGCCACAGAATTGTCTTTTTTATTATTTTTTTTTATTTGCTGGAAAAATTCTTCTGTTGGCCATAACTTTTTTTCGTTTGGAATTTTGAGAATCTGAAAAAAGTCCAACCGGGTAAACCCGGGTGAGGGCGGTTCCGAAATTTTCTCTAGTTTTTTTTAGGTATTAAACGCATTTTTTCGACGTCGTATGCAAAAGTTATGGCCGTTTTACTATTTTCTCACCTACTTTGCGAAAAAAGTCAAAATGTGTATTTTTAATTTTTTCTAACAACTAGACCCTAAACCTTCCCTACATCTAAAAGGATTTTATTTTTTGAATTTTTTATCATTTTCTTTCACTTGGTGCAAAACTGAAAAGGTGATCCACAGGGGGGGTGGGATCTGTTTTCAAAAATTCTTTGTGGCGCATGCGCATGTAGAAGAATGCGCCACAGAAAGCCACATTTCTGTGCCGCATGTGGCCCAATGCGCCACAGAAATGGCTCCCCCCCAATCATTGGTGCCGGGCCCACCATATTTCTGTGGCGCATGGGTCTATATGCGCCACAGAAATGTGGCTTTCTGTGGCGCATCTAGACCCATGCGCCACAGAAAGCCACATTTCTGTGGCGCATCTGGACCCATGCGCCACAGAATTCAAATTTTCTGTGACGCATGGCTATTTGGTGCGCCACAGAAAATGTTTCTGTGGCGCATGGCTATTGGTGCGCCACAAAATCAGTTTTCACCTATAGCTAGTTTCCTAATAGTGCAAAAAGCTGACCATTAGCAAATTCTGTCAAACTCACCTAAATATTCAGATGATTCCACAGCACTGGAAGGGAAGGCATATACATAGAACATAGTTGCAGTGAGCCTCGCCTTGCTCTGCCCGCTATCTCCGTCAGGCGCATGCTGGTCTTTGGTTTGTACCGTATGTCGCTTAAACTTGAGCACCCCTAGTGCCTTTTGCCCTTTTCCCCTTCCAAATACTAAAGTTTAGAATGTTTATACTTTTCTAGCATGAGCCTATGAACCAGCTCACCTAAAAATTGTTGAGTGTGTATTCTCTTCAAATTCCGCACAAGACCAAACCACATCAAAAAAAATGATAGATATTCTATTGATCATATCATGGAAAGCTACATTAAGTACTTCCTTTTCCCACTTCCCAAATATATTCTGGAGCTCAGATAGCCATATAAGGTAAAATATATTCAATTTCTCTCTTTCCTGACTTCTAACACATGATTTTATACATATTCTAAAAATAACACTACCAATATTTTGTAAGATCTTAGATGACAGCAGTGATGATTACAACAACGAAAGCCAACATCCCCTGTCAACATTATCAAAATTAGGATGACCAAGGTGCAAAGGAAGCGACTCACATATAACCTGCAACTCAGAATGTACTAACAAATATATTGTCATTGTATTAAATAATGTTACTGTTTCTCCTTTGAACTTATGTGAGAGTTGACGCTGTAACATATGAGCGCAGCTATCCTAATTTATCTGCAAACTGCAATGTCACCATATTAGACATATATTGCATTTCCTACATGGACATGGTAAGGACCAGTTTATACAGTAACCTATGGCTGCTTATAATTTTTTTTCTTATATGTTTGATACATCCATATACTATCAGAAGTCTGTTTATTTGAATATCTAGATGATACACACACCTGTTCAGGGCAATCATTTCCACGTGTCCTCGCAATCCTCTTTCTAGTGGTACTCGGTCAGACAATTAGCAAATCGAAAAGGGTTTGTGGTGTATCATAGATTAATGGTTTTTCTCTAAAAATGAAAGGAGAATTTCAACAAATATTAGTAGCCTTTGTACTCCTCGCATGACAAACAAATTCTATTGAGAATCATTTGTTTGAACAACAACTAAGAAGTGATGAGACGATCTGAGGCAGTAAATGCCTACACAACTCTCATCGGAGCAGCTCCTGCATTTAGGAATGATACTGTATCATATGAAACATCTTTTGAGACAATAAAGAACGGCATATAGATTATCTCAAATCAATCTCAATGCCACCATCTAGTTGGAGACAACCCGCTTTAAAAAACCTAAGATATTCACCCCGCTGAAGTAAAGAGAGGGGATGAAAATATATCCTAACATACTCTGTGATATTTATCGGTCCTGCATTTTAGTTTAGCTAGTCATGCAATACAAGTATAAATACCCACACTAAGATGCATGTGAATTCGTTTAGCTACACTAAGATGCATGTGTTTAAATATGCTCCGTGTATCCAGATATTTGGATATCTAATTTCATGCAGATATCACTCTACTTAGCATTTCTCTATTAGAGAAGGTGCTTGTTCGAAGGAGCTAATGCAACATGCATACTATAAAAGGAGGAACACAAGAAAGCGTAAGAACACATAGCTTTGTGTATGTGCACTCCTATTTATCATAAACCATGTTAGATGCATCTAGTAATGCACTTGACATACAAATAATAATAACTGAAAACTTGAACTCAATGGATGATGTGGCTTCACTTGAATAAAATGGGATGGGGCTTAAGCCCTTCTCACCTGCATCACCTAACAAAACAGCAATGCAAGGCATTTCAGTGACCAATACATCCAGTTCTGATTGCAGATTTCATAATAGTGTCTATGAAGATAAAGCCAAATTGGAGGATTATTCTTTGTTAGGTGGAATCTCTTACATCGGCATTGCTCGCGAATGCATCAACTGATGCATTCCCTTCAACCCAGCAGTGTCCTCGGGTACATGCCGAATCTCCACAATATCGGGAACTGGATTCATTGGTAACCAATCGACCTCTTAACCACTCTACTGCGATCTATCAGCAACTTACATACAAGCAACAGTAGCATCGAAAATCAAGATGCAGTATTTGCATCGCCTACCTAGCCAAGCATCCAAAAATGCCCAAATGACCCAGCCGAGAACTCCCTTTACAGGATGACGGCGTAACCAGGCTGAGCCGCTGTAGACCTACTGGTAGAGAGGTTGTGTGGCGGATGTAGGAAGGAGTAGTGGGTGGGAGCTAAGCCGCCACCTCCACAATGGCGGCTTCTTTAACCACCCACAATCCCCTAGCTCCTCACCTCTAGAAACCCAAATCAGCCCATGAAAATGACAACCACGACATATCCTTCCGGGCACTGGCGCCACACTTTCAATTCCTCAGGGTATCGTAACATATGCCCTTCTCTCCTTTCTTTTTCGCAGGGAGCTACCATGTCTAGCCACACCCTCCTCCATCGGCCTTGGCCCATGTTAGCACGTGGGGCGTGTATGTCACAAAATGAGCTTGACATGGAAAAGCTGCTGGAAAAAGATGAAGCACACATTAAGACTCCCTACACACAAAGTGACACATTGAAACTCACTACCACTTGAATATGCAAATAAACTCAAATATCAACTATATATTCCTTTTCTGTGTTGGCAATAAGATTTCGAGGTCATGCATTGCAATGGAAATGGAACTTTAGTTCCACAAGACCAACAAGACATGTATTTCTAGGAAGTCTGTATCGTATTTTGCAATCTAGTTGATGGGTTGCAACAATACAGCATATCAGCTCTAAAAAAGAACAGAGCATATAATCTGCAGTAAATAAGCACTGAACTTTTCAGTGTAAAGAGCAACTGTAAATAAAATTAACACTCCATGCACAACTTTTGAAAATTTTGCTCTCATGGCTAGTTCTAATAAACTAACTTCCATCTTTGAAATATATATACTCATGTGGTTCCCAGGGTCAGATTTCAAAATTTTCAATCTCATATTTCTACGTTGAGGGTGTTGTACCGGGCTTTGGCCCACTTCTTCTTAATTAATGAAAATGGCAAGTCTTTTGCCTCGTTTCAAAAAATTAGTAAAAAGCGATATATTTCAATTGATACTATTTCTTATTTGTGTGTAATTCTTGAAACATGGAGTGTGAACCTCCCATCACTATGCGTTTGTAGTTCGGAGTGCTCCTTTTCTTGTGCGAGTGCACATCTTTACTAAATTTATTTGTACTGTCGAATGCGTCGCATCAATTTGGCATTAGAAAGAAAGAGCACCGATCAGCCAAACTCACCTAGCTAGAAGGTCCGTCCTCCGGCATACTCGTCACACCTTAGCAGTGAGCTCTTCCCCTCCTCCTCCTCCCTCCACATCTCCACATATGCCTCCTTGCAACAGTCTCCTCTGTCCTCCTCCACCCGCGCGGCCTACTGCAGCACCACCTCCTACACGGCATCATCTATCGCAGTTCTCGCCGGTGCTCCAGCCACGAGGCCCGACCTCACGAGAGCGATGGCGCCTGCGCAGACCCTCGTCCTTGTCGTCCAAGCTGACCGAGGCTGCAACCGCTGCGCCTGCCGACCACCGAGCCGTGACGCCGTGGACCACCGGCCCGGCCGCCAGGGCAGAGACGAGCGGGCGGCTGGAGACTGGAGGGCGTCGGTGGCAAGCAGGAAAGGGCGCGGAGGCGGAGCGAGGCAAACGGGGAGGGCGAGCGCAGGTCGTGGCGGCTAGGTTTTGCTCGGGGGGTCGCGGGGCTCGTTTTGATGAGACGGTTCGGGTTTTCTCCTCGTGGACATCCCAGTTATCGCTTCCAGTCGTGGTTAAAGGTTTTGCAATATCAAGCTGACACAGACATGTGGGACCATCCGGCAGAATGCACCGCAAGCCAGGAATTCTAGGGAGTGTAGGGATTGGAGGGATATGTAATTTATGTTAAAGAATGGAATTTTTTTAACACAAAAATATCATTTAAAAAAATCAAAACCAGGATCACTGGTGCCCATGCCACCAATTATGCGCTCGAGTGAGTCCCTTCACAGAGCTGACGAGTGGTGGGCATCACCCGGGAAGCAATTTTGATGTGCGTTGAGGCAGCTTCACAACAGCCGTAAGCAACTTTGATGTGTGTTGAGGCAACTTCACAACATCGGTAAGTGATGGTAGATATTGATAAGTTGGGTAGTGCCCCAAGCGAAGGCGGAATTGTAGCTAGTAGCAGTTTTCCCTCGTTTAACGAACCGAGGTTTATCGAACCAGTAGGACTTTGAAATCAACAACGAGGTGAATGTTGAAGATCTCTGGCGCTTGACCTTCAACAGACGTGGACCTGCACACACTCAACCAAAATACTTTGTCCCCAACGGCGGAAAGGTTGTCAATCTTTTCGGTCTCGCAGAAAACAAAGCGGTTAATTGTATGATGAAATAGATAAAATATGAAAAGTGACCAGAGGAGTAATGATGATTAAAAGCAAGTAAATGAGGTTGTAAACAATGTAAAAAGATGGACCGGGGACCATGGGTTCACTACTGGAGTCTCTCAAGTAAATAAAATATGCATGTGATGGGTGAACGAATTACAACTAGGCAATTGACAAGATCATGACACAAACCCAATTTAGCTATGACAAAAAGGACATGATAATATTTATGGAGGCATCACGACAAGGAACAAAGACCGTTGAGTCCAGCTGCGTCTTTGTCTAAAAAGTCCACCGTGGGATCGCTATCCAGCCTATCACCCAACGGTATTAAGTTGCAAGCAACAGACAATTGCATTAAGTAAAGTGCATGAAGTAAGCAATACTAATATCAAAAGAGACATTAACACCGCTGTTCTACCCTTAGTAGCAACAGCACATCCTCGCCCTTAGACGTTTCTGTCACTCATGCCCAGGAACAAAAGGGGGCATGAACCCACTATCTAGCATAAATACCCTGTCTTGCAGATACACACAATCATTTGGCCAAAGTAACTACGCACATCGGAGAGCATGCAAGAACATAAATTACTCATATAAGAATCATGCACAATCTGAACATAACTTCATAATCCATCGGATCCCAGCAAACACATCACATAGCACATTACAATAATCTATCTTGATCATGTTAGGCAGGTCACAAGATCATAAGACATGAAGCACAAGAGAGAGAGATTACCAACTAGCTACTGCCATGGACTCGTAGTCCAAGGTGAGACTACTCACAAATCATCCCGGAGGAAGGCATGACAATGAAGAGCCCTCCGGGATCGATCTCCCCTCCGGCAGAGTGCCGGGATCAGCTTCAGATTGGACCCCGAACTAGGGTTTTCGGTGACGGCGCGTCGGGGTCGAGTTTCTGGAAAATAATCGCCGCCCTCATGTTTTTAGGGTTTTAGGGATTTTATAGGCGTCGGAGGGGGCCGAGGGGACCCACCAGGAGCAGGGGCGGGTCCCACCCGCGGGCCAAGGGGGGCCGCGGCAGGAGGCCGTCCCTGCCCTGTGGGTGGCCCCCAGGGCTGCCCTTTGGTCCACTGGTGTCTTCCGTCGCATAAAAAATCTCCGTAAATTTTCGTCCAATTCCGAGAATATTTCCAGAAGTAAATTTTCTGAAATACAAAAACAGCAAAAACAGGGAACTGGCACTTGGCATCTTGTCAATAGGTTAGTCCGACAAAATGCATAAAAATGATATAAATGACAGTAAAAACATGTGACAATATCACAAAACTAGCATGGATCACTCAAAAATTATAGATACGTTTGAGACGTATCAGCATCCCCAAGCTTAACTCCTACTCGTCCTCGAGTAGGTAAGTGATAACAAATAATTTTTGATGAGACATGCAACCAACACATTCTTGATCAAGATAGTGATGCAAATCAAAGGATGTGAATGAAGAGATACAAAACAATTGTCTATAATTGATAGCAAGAAAGCAATGAATAAACAAGTTGAATCATCCAAGCAAAACCTTTCATAAATAGTATGTCAAAGACATGGAAACAATGTGATCAACATATTTGACTAATTTATAAGGATAATAATTCCATGACAAAAGTGTTTAAGAATCAACACAAAGGAAGATGTAAGCATTAGCAAAGAGCTTCAACTTCCAACGGCTTATCTTATAGATAAAGTCAATATAAATATTCATGTTTAATCTTGATAATGTAATATGCTCAACGATACCCAGGGTCAATGCTAGATGTTTGCTTTTGTGGAGATAGAAGGAAAAAGGGAAAACTGACTCAACATTAAAAGTAAAAGAAAGGCCCTTCACAGAGGGAAGCAGGGATTAGTCATGTGCTAGAGCTTTTTGGTTTTTAAAACAGAAGTAAAATGATTTTGAGGTATGCATACTTTCGTCAACGACTTCACAACAGAGAAACTATCTAGTCCCTCATGACAAGCAAGGTTTTTAGACTTGTGAGAGCAGCTGGTTCTTAGAAGAGCGAGTACGCTCTTCTTTCTCCTTGGTTTCACCACTGTCCAATGTTTGGGCTGATTTCTCAGATTTACATTACGCGGATGAGAATTGTGAGTTATATTTATATTTTGCTTAAGCTGCTCTCGGGTTGATTCAAGTGAAGACGTAATCCATCAACACCGGGTGAAAGGGGGGAAATGACCTCGCTTGTCACAAGTTATATCTAGCTCTCTACTGCTCCCTCATGAGCTTAAAAATAGAGGCACAAAGAAGAAGTATTTTGAATTTTTAAAGATAGCACATGAGAAATTTACTTGGAATGATAGGAAATACCATGCATAGGTAGATATGGTGGACTCAGCTGGCAAGAAAGTTTGGCTTTGAGGATTGGATGCACGAGTGAACCACACACTCAGTACGAATTTTTAGGCTTAGCAAAATAGGTATTTGAAGCAAAAATCTAACAATAACCGGTAACAGAACAACATAAGACATTTACCGGTCATAATCATAAAAACTCTACACCGTCTCCCTTGTTGACCAAACAATTTTTTTGATGGAAAGATTAGCGCTATGAATTAACAACTGTGAAAAACCTCACAATTTCAAGCTTTCAACCACATTTCTTTACTAACCAATTCCACTCAAATAACCAGCAAGTTTAAGCATTCAACTTAACATCTCAAAACAATTGAGAAGCATCAAGTATCCACACCATGATCTACAAAACTATGCAGGCTTTTCATTTTATTCTATCATCACACAAACAACATTTTGTCGCATTGACAATTCAAACAATTTTTCAACAACAACTCTCCAACAAGTATAAGTGAAGAACAAGAGAGTTTAACTTAACAACTAGCAGCTCTAAACAAGATAAAAGCTAAAAGCGAGAGCTTACTAGAAAACAGACAGTAGCTAAGAATACTCAAAAAGATATAAGCGAAGCAAAGAAGTATTCAAACGAAAAAGCGTAGCGTGTCTCTCTCTCCCACACAAATAAAGCTAGGATCCAACAAAAATATGACTAGCAAACAAACTAACAAAACTGAAAGTAAAAAGACGCTCCAAGTATAGCACATAATATGTAAAGTGATAAAAACGAAGTTCAACGAAGACGACCTTATGATAGTCGATGAAGATGAGGGGATGCCTTGGGCATCCCCAAGCTTTGACTCTTGATAGTTCTTGATATTCAGAAGGGGTGCCATGGGGGAATCCCCAAGCTTGAGCTATGATCCATCATCGATTTCTTCATATTCCTCTCCTTTGGAACTTAAAAACTTGCTTCACACAAAACTTCTCATAATTTGATTATTGGGTTAGTGCTCATAAATTAAAATGCACATGTGTTCAACTCAAGACAAATTGCAAACCAACTTCATTAGACATGAGCTACTGCTTACTAAGCCTCAATGTGGCACTCTTCCCCTAGATTATCACATATGACGATGGTAAAGAGACAAATGCAAAATAAAAGCAGAATCTGTCAAAATCTGAATAGTTTGTAAAGATAGTATTTTTCGAGGCAATTCTGCAGCTCAAATCGAAAAACCTAAAACTAACAAAACATAGATAAAAGCATCAGGCTTGCTGTAAAAAATTATCAGAAAAATATAAAATCCTGGCTATTTTAGGATTTTCATGCAACAGGCGCACAGAATCTGTTTTGGACAGCAACACAATACCTCGCACTTTCAATGCATTAGAGGCTAAACTTGGCACAAATAACCAAAAGAAAAAGATATAATGACGTTGATACAGAGGTAATAACTTCATGACCCAAGAAAATCAAAAAGCAAACTGAAAATAAAAGATGGGTTGCATCCCAACAAGCGCTTTTCTTTAACGCCTTTTAGCTAGGCGCATTGCCAAATATCAAGTTTTTTTCGGAATCCATTGTAACTTTTCCTTCAATAAGCACTTCTTTGTCTTTGAGGGGAAAGGAGAACCTGTCCCTAATGGGAAAATGAAAACGTATGCAGCCCTTTTTAACATCAATAAAAGCTCTCACTGAACGAAGGAAAGATCTTCCAAGAATGATATTAGCTTGAGTCTTTGACTCAAGAACCAAGAAATCAACCAAACCAGTCTTATGTTTAAAAGTGACAAGGACTTCATT
This sequence comes from Puccinellia tenuiflora, assembly GCA_012064385.1. Classification (NCBI taxonomy): domain Eukaryota; kingdom Viridiplantae; phylum Streptophyta; class Magnoliopsida; order Poales; family Poaceae; genus Puccinellia; species Puccinellia tenuiflora. The sequence goes on along the minus strand of QRDG01000504.1, from coordinate 308,213 downwards.
AACTCTTTTATAAATTTTTGAAGAGCTACCATCAGAATGAGAGTGACAAAAAGGGTAATCAAATAAGTCTCCAAAATTCATAGCATCGAAAACCATTTTAGGCATAGTTGACATCATAGAACCAATATCACAATAAGCAAGGAACCTTTGATCATTTATTTCAATAGGGATATATGGTTCCCAATATCCATTTATTTCAAGGATTCGATAATCCTTAGAGCTCACCTCTATTCCATTTAAATTTAGATTACATAAAATATTTTCTAGCATCAGATAGTCCATAATAAAAGCATCTCAGTAAAACACACATAGCAAGCATGGGTTGGATCTTTTGATGTAATTCTGAAATTCTATCCCAAGCATTTTTAAACTTTCTTCTCCCTTTTGATTGAAGGTAAAGAACTCGGCTAAGAGAGGCATATCAAGAGTGGTAAAGCTAGACATAAAGACAGGATAAAATAACAGGACATAATTAAAGACTACACTAGTTTTTTTGGGTTTTAAAATTTTGGAACTGGAAAATAAACTAAACGAGATATAAAGCAAGCAAGACAAAAATAAAGTAAAGAGATTGAGAGTGTGAGACTCCCCTTGCTGTAGCTCCAAAGTCCCCGGCAATGGCGCCAGAAAACTTCTTGATGGTAGATATTGATAAGTTGGGTAGTGCCCCAAGCGAAGGCGGAATTGTAGCTAGTAGCAGTTTCCCCATGTTTAACGAACCGAGGTTTATCGAACCAGTAGGACTTTGAAATCAACAACGAGGTGAATGTTGAATATCTCTGGCGCTTGACCTTCAACAGACGTGGACCTGCACACACTCAACCAAAATACTTTGCCCCCAACGGCGGAAAGGTTGTCAATCTTTTCAGTCTCGCAGAAAACAAAGCGGTTAATTGTATGATGAAATAGATAAAATATGAAAAGTGACCAGAGGAGCATTGATGAATAAAAGCAAGTAAATGAGGTTGTAAACAATGTAAAAAGATGGACCGGGGGCCATGGGTTCACTACTGGAGTCTCTCAAGTAAATAAAATATGCATGCGATGGGTGAACGAATTACAGCTAGGCAATTGACAAGATCATGACACAAATCCAATTTAGCTATGACAAAAAGGACATGATAATATTTATGGAGGCATCACGACAAGGAACAAAGACCGTTGAGTCTAACTGCGTCTTTGTCCAAAAAGTCCACCGTGGGATCGCTATCCAGCCTGTCACCCAACGGTATTAAGTTGCAAGCAACAGACAATTGCATTAAGTAAAGTGCATGAAATAGGCAATACTAATATCAAAAGAGACATTAACACCGTTGTTTTACCCTTAGTAGCAACAGCACACCCTCGCCCTTAGACGTTTCCGTCACTCGTGCCCAGAAACAAAAGGGGTCATGAACCCACTATCTAGCATAAATACCCTCTCTTAGAGATACACACAATCACTTGGCCAAAGTAACTACGCACATCGGAGAGCATGCAAGAACATAAATTACTCATATAAGAATCATGCACAATCTGAACATAACTTCATAATCCATCGGATCCCAGCAAACACATCACATAGAATTACAATAATCGATCTTGATCATGTTAGGCAGCTCACAAGATCATAAGACATGAAGCACAAGAGAGAGAGACTACCAACTAGATACTGCCATGGACCCATAGTCCAAGGTGAGACTACTCACAAATAATCCCGGAGGAAGGCATGATGATGAAGAGCCCTCCGGGATCGATCTCCCGTCCGACAGAGTGCCGGGATCAGCTTCAGATTTGACCCTGAACTAGGGTTTTCGGTGACGGCGCGTCGGGGTCGAGTTTCTGGAAAATAATCGCCGCCCTCACGTTTTTAGGGTTTTAGGGATTTTATAGGCGTCGGAGGGGGCCGAGGGGACCCACCAGGAGCAGGGGCGGGTCCCACCCGCGGGCCAAGGGGGGCCGCGGCAGGAGGCCGTCCCTGCCCTGTGGGTGGCCCCCAGGGCTGCCCTTTGGTCCACTGGTGTCTTCCGTCGCATGAAAAATCTTCGTAAATTTTCGTCCAATTCCGAGAATATTTTCAGAAGTAAATTTTCTGAAATACAAAAACAACAAAAACAGGGAACTGGCACTTGGCATCTTGTCAATAGGTTAGTCCGACAAAATGCATAAAAATGATAGTAAAAACACGTGATAATATCACAAAAATAGCATGGATCACTCAAAAATTATAGATACGTTTAAGACGTATCAGTAAGCAAATTTGGTATGCGTTGAAGCAACTTGACAACATAGCTAAGCAACTTTGTTATGCGTTGAGCCAACTTGACAACACCCGTAAGCAACTATTGTATGCTTTGAGGCAACTTGATAACAGCGATAAGCAACTTTAGTGTGCTTGAAGAACTTCATAACAACAGTAAGCAACTTTGATATGCGTTGAGAAAACTTAACAACATCAGTTAAGAAACTCTAATATGCATTGAGGCAATTTCACAATAGCGGTAAGCAACTTTGGTGTGCGTTGAGCCAACTTTGGTACGACGTGAAGCAACTTTTGTGTGTGTTGAGGTAAGTTTACGACAACAGTAACCAACTTTAGTGTGCGTTGAGGCAAATTCACTACAACGATAAATAACACGGTGTGCATTGAGACAACTTCACTACATCGGTAGGAAACTTTGACAACAAGGATAGGCAACTTTGCCAACAACGATAGGCAACTTTGTACGAAACTTTTTTGGAGCAATTTTTTACGCGACAAACCAATTTTGACGCGTGACGAACCAACTTTGGTGTGCGATGAGGGAACAACAACGTAAGCAACCTCACAACAATTAAAAGCAACTTTGATACGAGGCGAAACAACTTTGGTGTGCGATGAAGCAACTTGACAACATCGATAAGAAACTAAGAGGCGAAGCATGTTCCATGTGTGATGAGACAACTTCACAGCAGTAGTAAGCGAATCCCCAAAATTAACTTGGCATTTTGGCTCCTTCCCAACGGCAGACAACTTCAGAACGACATGTAGGCAATTAGTAACATTACTAGGCAACTTCGCTATATTGATAGGCAAGTGCACAACAACGGGTAGGCAATTTCATAAACAACAATAGGCAATTTGCTGCATACTAAAATAAGGTTTTGTATAAGCCAAGGGGCATCAAAGTTTACATTTGTATATAACGAGAAGTGGAAGGACTGAAATGCATAATAGCCAAAAGGATAAGATTCTCTCCAATCTTTTCTCTCGTCATGTTCGTGAAAACAACTTCTACAGCGAGCGCAAGATTGGATCGAGACCTCGCCGTCCCAATCTCTCGACGCGACGGCCGCGGCCGCCACGTCGGAGACCACCAACCGCGGCAGCCCCTCCTCGCTCCCCCCCAATCTCCTCTTTGGCGCGCCGTCGTTCTCCTCTTGCGGATGGCCGTTGCGGCTACCATGGCTGACCAGAGGTATCTAACTCGGCGGAGGAGGACCAACACACCGGGCGTAAGCAGTAGTATGCGACGGGGGAATTGCGAGCGGCGCAGGCACCCGGCGGAGACCAGAGCAGTAGGACACGAGGAACTCACGCGGGGGAGTCCGAGCCGGAGGAACCTAGCCGATGGCGGCATTGCGCAGTGAAGAGGAAGCCGGTGGCGACAGGGTGGCGTGCGTGCTGTCGGGGACGTCGGCACCGAGCATGTTCCGGTGCCTGCCGGCGGTGCCTGGCGTGAGAAATAGAAGGCAGTGTGTTCTGGATGCTCAGTTAACTTGTCGCCTAGCATGAGCCCTGGAAACGACCAAATAGCACAGCTGCGCTTTTAAGCATTTAGGCCGGCGAAAATAGGACAGTGATGACCAAAGTCCGCCGGGTGCACTCCATCTCCTCCAAAGGCCAAACACGTCCCCCTTCATCGTGCGAGGTGGAAAATCGAGCTCCACCGCCTCCGTTTCCAGCGTCTCGCCGCCAACGTCGAGTCACCATTGATGGTGGCAAGGTGGGGGCACACGGGAAAGCGACGAAACGATGGACGACTCGTGGGGCCGTTGGGATGTTGGGTACGGTGGGCAACATCTTCGCCGCCATCGTCCGTCCTCCTTTCCGTGAGGTCAGCTCCATCGGTTGCCCTCCCATGCCCTTCTTTCTATCCTCAGATGAGCCAGAGCAGCGAGGTGTGAGGCGCAAGTCGTAGAGGCTGCTGTCTGATTATGTTTACCCCCATGACAAGTTCGCTCCAGTGGGACGACAATGACGCCGCATCCGACTCCGACCTCGCTGCCCGCTGGATTTCATGGCTACCTAGGAGCTAGCTGCCCAGACCCCTGTTGTGATCTAGATCCACCGACCTTCTCTCTGCCCAGCACCGGCTACATCAATAGATCCGTCATGGCGCTCGGGGAACCCGTTCACATAAAACTCCATGGTTGAGGGGAGCCATGAGAAATGGTTATGGCACGATTCCTTCTCCAAATTAAGAGGGTATAAACTTTTGTTTTCTTTCTTTGAATTTCTAAACTACCTGCAATCTCTGAATTTTACAATAATTTCGCCATGCAAGATCATAGACGACACCGAGGCACGATATTTGTTAATGAGGTTCGGCCAACTTGCCTACTCCCCGGGGCATGTCTACGGGCGCTCCTCCCCAAGATACCGCAATGGCCGCCCAAGGCGCCGGCACAAGCCGCTGGCTCCCCTTACGTGCCTGTTGCTATCATACTAGGTTACATCGTGTGGCACCCCCTCATTATGTAGGAGGCCCAGGCTACAAGTGTTCGACTCCAACACTACTCATATCCTATCCACACCTATTACAAATGCAAGTCCAAGCGTAACCTAACTCGTACATAATATTCGACACAAATACAACAAACTCCACCTTGGTAAATATTCTCCACCACGTTGAAATTCATCCAAGCGTCAAACTTCCATGTACTCCGGACTTGAGTTGTCTTCTTTGTAGCTTATAGAATGCTACCCGACGAGTCTGTGTCAGACTCGCCGCCTCCGTGGAACACAGCTGCTACTCCCGCAACTTCAGCCTCCATGACTTCACCTGCAACTAAGAGAACGTTGCCGTCCAAGTCATATGCGCCAGTTGCCACATTAGCACTTGACCCACCATTGAGATCTGGATAGTCCCTTTTATAATACCCCCACAACTTACACTTGTAACATTCACCTTCTTCTTCTTTTTCTTCGCTGACTCACGTCCTTTCCCGCCTAGCTCACCTTTGACCAACAAACCAACACGACGAGTGACTTCCTCTTGTTGTTCTTCTTCCTCATATCATAGGATAATAACGCCGCAGTGATATCCTCAAGCTCGACAGTCTCCTTGCCGTATGTCAAAGTAGTGATCAAATGCTCATAAGGGCAATGAACGAATTGCCCTATCCTCGTCGTCAATCTTCACACTCGGACGTGCTAGATCTGTGACAACCTGATTAAAGGCATTCATGTGGTCCACAAGATCCGACCCGTCCTGCATCATCAGCTTATAGAACTTTTGCTTCAAATACACCTAGGTCGTCGCAGTCTTGGACATAAACTGACTCTCTAGCTTCTCCCAAATCTTCTTCGGTGCATTCACATCCATCACATGATACATGACCTGGTCCGACAGACACAACCGTATTGTCCCGGCTGCTTGCATCTGCAACTCCTCCCAGTCATCACTGTCCATCTTAGCTGGCTTGACATCCCGCAACGCCTTCAAGCATCCTTGTTGTGCCAACAAATCCTTCACCCTCGTCTGCCATAACGCGAAGTTTCCAGTCCCATCGAACTTTTGCACTTCAAACCTGGTACCCGTTGGCGCCATGATTTTTCTTTCTACAGCTGACCGACGAAAGATAACTTCTGCTCAACCTCTGATGTCTTGCTTTGTCTTGATCGTCAATGCCTCTCTGATGAACTACAATGTTGAAGTGGTTGATTAGGTGTTTGCTTTGTTTTATATCAAATATTATATTACTGCACTGTAAACTTAGAAGCAAAATCTCATTTGTGTAAAATACTCCAGCTTATGATAATTTTCAGTTTGTTTTACGGGATAGACCACTAGTAGAAAAATAGCCTTTTGTCCCGGTTGGTTTGGGCCATTGGTCCCGGTTCCCCAACCGGGACAATTCAATCGGGACGAATGCTCGTCCCGGTTGGGACACCAACCGGGACGAATGGGGGGGGGGGGGCACGTGGCCCGGCCACAGGCAGCAGGGGCGGAGGCTTTCGTCCCGGTTCGTATTACGAACCGGGACGAAAGCCCCAGGGCTTTCGTCCCGGTTCGTAATACGAACCGGGACTATTGTCCCGTCAGATTTTACTTTTTCCAAAAATTTCAGAAAATTGTTTAAATTTATAAAATAAATAATGCTTATTCTATAATTCATAAAAATATGAATAAAATACCAAAATGTTCAGAAAAATAAGACCTATTTGATTATGAAAAATGCATGCATGTTTAAAAAACTTAAATTAAATATTTCTTAGAACTACAAAAATGGCACTACTAGTTAAATAAGAGGAACCACTATTACACATCATCGCCACGAATATATATATTACACACATCTCATTCGTCGTCCTACATATATACATCTCTTTTACACTCTCCCTATTTAATTTCAACCTTACAGTAGTATTCTCCTTTCGGATCTAGGACCTCTGCAAGTAAGAATCCGGCAAATTCCTCTTGAATTGCTCGTATGCGATCGTGTGGTAGAAGGCCATCCCGCAACCGTTCGATCTAATTAAAAAAGGGTCAACATATATGAATGAAAGTAAACAGAATTGATGGCAATAAACTAAGATTATGAATATTGCATACGCACTTGAAGTTGTTCTAAGATTCTGCCCTTCTCACAGCACGTCTGACGAATGAACTCGCAGACGTAGTATCTACATAAATGATTCCCACTTCCCTGGCTCAAACACTTTACGGGAACAGAGTTCAATCAAAATAATAATGAAGAATGGTAATGGTATTGAACTAGAATCAAAGAGATGCGCGGATCTAGATAGTACTACTTACATTTATTGGTTTAAATGTAAGCTCCTTCGCCCATTCACCCCTAGCCCTGGCGGTGAATCGTTTCCAAGCCCTGCCCGGCAAAGAAAATGAATAAAGGAGTTATATATTAATTACTTGCTATCAGTAAATGAACGGAAAGTTGCCGATAATGCCATAATGATTGAAATTACCTCTGGAGGCATTCCTGCATATCCGCCCACTTCTCAAGGGGTTTATGTAAGGAGTCCATGACTTGTACTACTCCTTTGTCAGGCATAATGATTAGCAGAATAAAGTGGAAGCTGCACACGCATAAGTCATCAATTATACACTTAACATCGAGAAATTAAGCGAAATAAAATATGTAGAAGACAGTAACACTTACTTGAAGTTGTAAGGAAATAATATTTCTCTTTTGATTTCGTTGAACCGTAACGCATTTACCAAGTTATTCTCGGTTTGGTCGTAAAAATCAAGGAGACTTTTTTCATGAACGGTATTTGGATCAACGAACCCAATATCATAGATTTGTCCTCTTTTGCATTCGAGAATCTTCATTCTGCATAATTAATATAGTGATAAGTAAGATAATTATAAATGCAATGAACGAGGTGAGCTAGGTAGAGACTTAACTACAGAAATAATACTTACAGACAATAGGCGCTGATGATAGCTTTGTCAAGGGCTTCTTGTTGGTATAACTGAAATAATTCACAAAATTCAATCATTACGTGGTCATCTCCATGCCCGTAATACTCGTTCTTATATCCCACGTAGATCCAATTTTCCCCTTTCTTTGAGGCTGCCATGTACCAACTATGCAATCTTCGCATTTTTGTTGGTAGATCTTTGACTAACTGAGATTTGACGAGAGGATGCCCGTGCCGGTATTTGTATTTTGGAACTATTTCTTCGTGGAATTGTAATTGGTCTAAGTACTAAGCAATAGACAAGCCGTGAGCAGCGGCTGCTTCTCCGTACGTTGCAACAAACTCAGGATCGATGCCGACCGCAGGTTTGCTCGACCCCACGTTGGTATCGGAAAACACTTTGAGCGGGGGGCACGATTGTTTTTGCTGTTCTCCTAGCTGGGCAACTGTCTTCCGGCTTGCACTAATACTCTTCGACCGCTGTTTATTTGCCCGAACCGACTTGAGAATAGAGCGGTCATAGTCTGGTGTCAGCTTTGGCGGGGGTTGGGCATAATTTTTCAGCATTTTCACGACAGCGGCATGTTCTTCTGGGGTGTCGGGGAACTCTGGTGCTTTCGCCTTCTTTGCCTTCAAGTTAGCAAACCACTTATCCGTTTCCCCTTTTGCGATCGCCTTATTTTCCTCCACCGTATAGTCATAAGGTCTCTTGGCAAGATTCTTATGAGGTACTTTTGGGAGGGGTGACCTTGAACGTTTCGGTGATCGGTTTTTATCAAACCCCAGAGTACCCACACGTGGCGCCGGAGAAGACTTACGCGGCGGCGGAGACGACTGACGCGGCGGCGAAGACGGCTGCTCTGGAGACTGGTGAGGCGGCGGAGACGGCGCCTGAGGCGGCGGCGGTGGAGAGTGGTGAGGCGGCGGAGACGGCGCCTGAGGCGGTGGAGAGTGGTGAGGCGGCGGAGGCGGTGGAGAGTGGTGAGGCGGCGGCGGTGGAGAGTGGTGAGGCGGCGGAGGCAGCCAGTTTGGAAGCACGATGAATTCCTTTGGCCATAGAATAGTCCCTTTCTTGGCTTCTCCAAGTTCAACCACCTCCCCATCTTCACCTGCAGGGTGTTCCAGCTTCAGCTCCTCAAATCCTTTACTAACTTCATCGACCCCGACAATAGCGTAGCCATGAGGAACCGGGGAGCAATGGAAAGTTGGTGTAGGTCCAATTGGTACGGCATAGCCGACCGCCACCTTCATGGTTATGTTGAACACTTTCACATGTAGCTCACAAGGTGTGCTCTCCGTGATATCATCCACTGGGTAGCGACGAAGAGCATTCGTCGTCAGTGCATCATCATCACGTGTCGGGACCATGCTCGAAGCCACGCTGCTTTTCCGATATGATGGGTCGGTAGCATCGACTGCAGCTTCTACAACGTGCTGCTGAGATAGGCCGGCAGTGCCTTGCTGGCTAAGTTCGTTAATTTGATCCTGCTGCCGCTTAATTGTTTCTTCTATATTACGCAGCCGGTCTGCAGCAGCGATTGCTTCCCTTGCCTCCCTTTCCTTTCTCCTCTGATGACTTTTATCGGGAAATATTTTCCTTTCCACGGGAAACCCATGTTTCCACGGCTTGGAGCCTTTGGTGCCTCGTGTTCGTCCCTCATGTTCTTTATTCCCAATGGCGCGTGAAAGCTCGTCATCCTCTCTATCGGGACGGAACCGTCCCTCTTCAACATCCTTGTATGCTTTCCTAATTTCTTCGATGGGTAGTAGGGGATTATCCTTGTGTCTTCTGGTACATATGCACTTTCCTTCTGCGTCCAATGTGCCCCCATGCCCGTAAAACCAATTTCTTGTCCGTTCGGTCCATCCTTCTTTTATAGGCTCTGGAACGATCCCTTTAGCCAGCAGGTCGGCCTCAAGTTTGTCCCACTTAGGCATGGAACAGGCGTAGCCAGCAGCCCCCATAGTATGGTGGTACTTCTTTTTAGCAGCATTTGCCTTGTTTACTGCAGACTTTAACTGAGCTTCCTCTGATTTCTTGTAATTCACAAAATCTTCCCAGTAGTCTCTTATCTTCTCATACCCGTGATCGAAATCCGGAGTTTTATCTTTCAAGATGAGGTCGGTGTACAATCTGTTCTTAAATTTGTTGAATAGCTCGGCCATCTTCTTAAGAGAACACGCCTTGACTTTATCTACTAGAGCTTTTTTTCGGGCATCCATCTCCTCCTCATCTGGCTCCCCCTCCTCTGGATCCACCTCTGGCAACGGCAATGTAAAATTAACCATGACCTTTTGAAAAAGGCGTCTTTTGCCTTCGGGGCCGATATAGCTAACTTTAGGATCCCTTGGCTTATTCCATTCTCGGATGGTGATCGGGACGTAGTCCCTAACAATAACACCGCATTGCTTCACAAATTTTTGTCTAACATCAATTGGAGCAATGGGTTCGCCGTCTGCAGCGACTTCTTCGATCCTGTAGCGGACATTGTCCTGCAACTTTTTGTTGGGCCTCGTTTCGTCCTCACAGAGGATTTGCTCGATCCGGATGGCTAAAAGAAGAAAGACCGTTAATATGTGTATATGGACAACAGAGGCTAAATTAATTAATATAAATATATATGCACCTCGTCGGAGTTTGTAATAATCAATGTTGCACCGGAGCTGCCGGCTTCTGCCTTGTCGGCTTCTCCCTCATCGGAGATGCCGAGTTCGGCCTCTTTCCAGGCGTTGAGAGACTCATCCCCCTCACCGGAGTCGTTCAGAAAGTGAGTTGTTAATCATCGCCGCAGATTATATCCTCGAGGATATTTTCCTGAATTTCATCTCTGCCGTGTGGTTCCATAGTTTCTGCAAAATAGGAAAGTTATTTTCGGAGCCGTGTCGTTCAGAAAACTTGTAGTAATAATATGAAGCCTAAAATCATAAATAAATATTTATTTATACAAATATGAAGCCTAAAATCATAAATAAATATTTATTTATACAAATATGAAGCCTAAAATCATAAATAAATATGAAGCCTAAGCATAGGGAACGTGGTTTTACATCTGAAGCCTCATATGTCAAAGCCATTAAATCATTCCAAATCAGCCAAGAAGACAACATTATTTCTTTCGGCTCATAAAAAACAGCAAAATCAGCTACCACTAAATCATTCCAAATTGACTTAGCAAATTTTTCTAATAACATTTCTAATAAATTTCTAACACTAAATTTCCTAACACTAAATTTCTAACACTAAATTACCTACCACTAAATTTCCTACACTACAAAAACAACACAAAAATGTACCTAAACTACACACCTAATTTATACTACTAACTAATTTAAATTACTAACTAATTTAAACTACTAACTAATTTAAATTACTAACTAAAACTAACTAACTATGGAGTAAGAAATAGTTCTTAACAACAATATTGCAACTAATTATGGAGTATTAATTTTGATTTCTAACTTTGCTAACATTGCTTTGCTAAATTTCCAAACTTTGTTAAAGAAATTAACTTTGCTAAATTTGCTAACTCTTCTAAATTTACTACACTAATTAGTAATTTTTAAAACTAACTAACTAAATCTAAAACTAACTAACTAAAATTACTAATGCACTAACTAAAAAAAATTACTAACTAATAATTTAAATTACTAACTTACTAACTAACTAAATTAAAGAACTAACTTTGGTATTTTTTAAATAACATTAACAATAACAATTTGCATTTTCCTAAACCCTAACCCTAACTTTGGCAGAGGAAGATTAATTCGTATATACACTAGCTATTTTTTCTAAAACTAACTAACTAAATATTTCTAAAATTAATGCACTAACTAACTAAATATTTTTTCTAAAACTAACGAACTAAATATTTTTCCTAACCTAATGCACTAACTAACCTACACTAACTAATGCACTACGGGGGAGGAGAGGTAGCCTGGCGCGGTGGGGAGGAGAGGTAGCCCGGCGCGGTGGGGGGAGGGGGGAGGAGGCCGGTAGCCCCGGCTCACCTTTAGGACGGCGACGGTGACGGGGAAGAAGGACGGCGACAATCGACGACGGGAGAGGAGGCCGGAGGAGCTCGAGCGGCGGCGGACCGAGGAGGGCTGGGCTCGCGTGGCGGAGGAGGTCCGTGGAGGCCGGCGGAGGAGCGGCCGGAGAAGCGGGCGGCGGAGGACGGCACGGAGCGGGCGCCGGAGGAGCAAACGACGGAGAGCGGCGGCGCGGAAATTCGACAGCCTGACGGCAGGGATGTGGATTCTGAGCGCTCCGGTCCTTAGTCGCGAATGAGGATTTGGGGGAGAAGAACAGAGCGCGAGCAGTTAAACAAAGGACCTTTCGTCCCGGTTGGTGCCACCAACCGGGACCAAAGGGTCTTTAGGTCCGGTTGGTGGCACCAACCGGGACGAAAGGTCCGGCACCGAAAAGGCGCGCGAAAATACCCTTTGGTCCCAGTTCGTGGCATGAACCGGGACCAATGCCCTGAAAATTCAATTTTATTTCAAACTTTTCAGTTCTGAATGTTGTTCCCGCCTTTTTTATTCTTATTAAGGTGTTTGAATATGAATTGCAAATGGTTTCGAATTTGAAAAGACTTTCAACATGAAAAGTGTTTAAATTTGAATAAATAATTCAAAACCATTTTCTGTTTTCTATAATAATTATTCTATCTATACAAACTATTAACCATTTTGTCATTTTTTTAAGATTAGAGGTGAATTCATTTAAGTAATTTTTTTGGAATGTGAACTTAATTAATTCATTGAACTTATAAATTCAATATCTTTTGATCTGTTTATCAGAAAAATGCAAATAATTTATCAAATTGTTGATAAAAATGTAATCTATCTATTTATTTAATTTATATCTATTGAATTAATTTATATCTATTGAATTAATTCATATCTATTGATTTAATTCATATGTCACTAAACAGTACATAATGGCAACAGTGGATCCTTCAGGTAATCGACCGGATACGGTACAGAATGACAACAGTGGATCCCAAATATTTTGCATACATATGCATGAATATCACATACATATCCGGAAGTCGATAGTTTAGGTCGCAAGTTTTCAAAAGCAAGTAGTAACCTAAACTATGATCACATAAAAGAGAACTGGAATGGTGATCACATACTCTGAAACTAACTTCGACGGTGTATTTGATACGGTACAGAATGACAACAGTGGATCAGTTGTCCTAACAATACTCGTACTCGTAGTCGCCGTCATCGTCGTCGTCGCTGTCATCGTACTCATACGGCGCTCGTGGCTCGAACCTCGACGGGTGAGCACCCACGGACTGCATGTTAGCGTAGCGTAGGCGGGGGTTATCGCCAGCCATGATGTAGTTCATAACGCCCTGGAGAGTCCGGCCAGCCCACCACAGCTGACGGCCGGCCTCGTTGAAGTCCGAAGGAGGAGGGCCATCCCCCTCGTACCTGGCGAGCGCCCTCTCACGCCGATTGATGAAGAAGGCTTCCCAAGTCGGGCGGTAGTCGGGATGCCAGCCCGGATCCATCCGCTGCTCCGGTGTGAGCTCGAGGTAGTAGTGGTTCGTGATGGCCGCCCGGCGCGCCACACCTTGAGGGACAGGAGGGACCGGCACGCCTCCGGCGCTCAGCCTCCAGCCGGCGGGGACGCGGTAGCCGGGCGGGCAGGGGTAGTTCGAGGCGAAAAGCTCCTCCGCCTGACGGTAGGTTAGTACGGTGGAAGCCATGGAAGAGTGATGAGGTTGCAGATATGAGTTTAGATGTGATATATATAGTGAGAAATTGCGGGAAGACGAAGGCGGGAAGCGGTGGAAGAAGCCCACGGATCGTGTGTTTCCTTCGAGCGCTTGTGAGCCGTTGGATCAGAGTTATGTTTCTAATTTCGAGTGCTTGTGAGCTGTTGGATCGTGTGCACACGGATCGTGTGTTTCTTTCAAGCGCTTGTGAGCTGTTGGATCAGGGATGTGTTTCTTTAGAGCGCTTGTGAGCCCTTGGATCAGAAGCACACGGATCGTGTGTTTCTTTCAAGCGCTTGTGAGCTGTTGGATCAGGGCCTTTGGTCCCGGTTCGTGTTACCAACCGGGACTAAAGAAGCACACGGATCGTGTGTTTCTTTCAAGCGCTTGTGAGCCGTTGGATCAGGGGTGTGTTTCTTTAGAGCGCTTGTGAGCCGTTGGATCAGAAGCACACGGATCGTGTGTTTCTTTCAAGCGCTTGTGAGCTATTGGATCAGGGCCTTTGGTCCCGGTTCGTGTTACCAACCGGGACTAAAGAAGCACACGGATCGTGTGTTTCTTTCAAGCGCTTGTGAGCCGTTGGATCAGGGGTGTGTTTCTTTAGAGCGCTTGTGAGCCGTTGGATCAGAAGCACACGGATCGTGTGTTTCCTTCGAGCGCTTGTGAGCTGTTGGATCAGGGCCTTTGGTCCCGGTTCGTGTTACCAACCGGGACTAAAGAAGCACACGGATCGTGTGTTTCTTTCAAGCGCTTGTGAGCCGTTGGATCAGGGGTGTGTTTCTTTAGAGCGCTTGTGAGCCGTTGGATCAAAAGCACACGCCTATAAATAGCGACGTCCCTGCAGCGAAACGGCACACAACGAGCGTCTACCTTTGCCACCGAACCCAATGGTTGGATTTAGCCTACCCGCTGGCATGTTCCCTAACACAAGCCCTCGGGTAGGTTGAATCCAACCACTGGATTAGGGTGACACAATGATGAATTGCCGAGGAGGTGGGAGTGGTGGTGGTGGAAGTGGTAGCCATGCCCCTCGGTCGGATCCAAGCAGCTCCAAGGCTCTCTGATGATCTACAACATTCCCAACACTTTTTGGGACGGTCGTTAGATCATCAGAGATGTTTTGGGGCTGTTTGGATCGAAGGTCGATTTGCTGCTCACGACGACGCGAGACGGATGCGCAAGCTTCCGGATGGGCAAAACCAGTGTTGGATCAGCCACATGACCCTATATGCAAATCATTCGGATTCCCGTCATACAGCCCAACGGTGCATTTGATATGCAGGCACTCACGAGCCACCGTTGGGCTGTATGACGGGGAAACCGTGTGGATTTGATAAAAGGTTTAATACATTAATTATTAAAGGGCTTGTGAGCCGTTGGATCAGAGTGTGTTTCTTTCGAGTCCTTGTGAAGCTGTTGGATCTCAAGCAGAAGATAAGGCACACATATCAACGCTCCTTTTTTTCCCGGTTCCAGCTACCAACCGGGACTAAAGATGAAGATTTCCCCTGATCTTTTAGCTATAAATACCAACCGGGACTAAAGACCGAATACAAATTACATAAAAGGTTTAATGCATTTGGGAACACTCGATCATACATATATTAATTGTGTAATGCATTTGACAACACTCATACATAAAAAGTTTTTGAGAACACTCATGCATTTGACATGATCTCTATGATCGCTTCTTCGGCCGTAACCATGGAGTTTCTTCATTATGTAACGGGATGCTTGGGTCAGTTTTCACTGTGAATGGCGGAATTTCATCAAACTTATTATAGTCTGCTGACATGTCTGTCTTGTCCTCGACTCCCACGATGTTTCTTTTTCCTGAAAGAACTATGTGACGCTTTGGATCATCGTGTGCTGTATTTCTTTCCTTATCTTTTCTTTTTTTTGGTCTGGAGCTCATGTCCTTCACATAGAAAACCTGAGCCACATCATTGGCTAGGACGAATGGTTCGTCTCTGTACGCAAGATTCTTGAGATCCACTGTTGTCATTCCGTACAGCTGGTCTACCTTTACCCCTTCTCCATTCATGTTGACCCAACTGCACCGAAACAAAGGGACCTTAAAAGTAGGCCCATAGTCAAGTTCCCATATCTCCTCTATGTAACCATAGTATGTGTCCTTTTGTCCATTCTCGTCTGTTGCATCAAAGCGAACACCACTGTTTTGGTTGGTACTCTTTTTATCTTGGGCAATCGTGTAAAATGTATTCCCATTTATCTCGTACCCTTGGAAAGTCAATACAGTTGAAGATGGTGACGCGGACAATAAGTAGAGTTGATCTCCAACATCGGTGTCATTCATGAGATGTAATCGCAACCAACTGCCGAAAGTCTCCATGTGTTTTTGTTTAATCCAGGAGTCAGGCTTCCCTGGGTTTTTCGAGCGTACACTATTCTTGTGTACCTCGATATACGGAGCCACGAAGGTGGAACTTTGTAGAACTGTGTAGTGTGCTTGAGTGAAAGAATGCCCGTCCCTACATATCATTGCTTTCTTTCCTAGCGTGCCTTTTCCACTAAGTCTCCCCTCATGCCGCGATTCAGGAAGACCAATCGACTTAATGTCAGGAATAAAGTCAACACAAAACTCAATGACCTCCTCTGTTCCATAGCCTTTGGAGATGCTTCCTTCTGGCCTAGCACGGTTATGAACATATTTCTTCAAGACTCCCATGAACCTCTCGAAAGGGAACATATTGTGTAGAAATACAGGACCGAGAATTGCAATCTCGTCGACTAGGTGAACCAGGAGATGCGTCATAATATTGAAAAATGATGGGGGGAACACCAACTCAAAACTAACAAGACATTGGGCCACATCCTTCTGTAACCTTGTCAGACTTTCTGGATCGATTACCTTCTGAGATATTGCATTGAGAAATGCACATAACTTCACAATGGGTACTCGAACATTTTCCGATAGAAGCCCCCTCAATGCAATCGGAAGCAACTGCGTCATAATCACGTGGCAATCATGAGACTTCAGGTTTTGGAATTTTTTATCTGCCATATTTATTATTCCCTTTATATTTGACAAGAAGCCAGCTGGGACCTTGATACTGCTCAGGCACTCAAAAAATATTTCCTTCTCTGCTTTCGTAAGAGCGTAGCTACTTAAGTAATGACGCCCTTTATCTGTATGCTTGTTGTTTGGGTCTTTCATACGCTGCTGGTCCTCCCTTGCTTCCGGTGTATCTTTTGTCTTCCCATACACGCCGAGGAAGCCTAGCAGGTTTACGCAAATATTCTTTGTCATGTGCATCACGTCGATTGAAGACCGGACCTCTAGGACTTTCCAATAGGGTAGCTCCCAAAATATAGATTTCTTCTTCCACATGGGCGCGTGTCCGGTAGCGACGTCTTTCGGAACAGAATGACCGCCAGGACCCTTTCCAAAGATTACTTCTATGTCCTTGACCATACCAAATATAACATCACCATCAGGGAGCTTAGGCTTCTTCCGGTGATCTGCCTCACCATTGAAATGCTTGCCTTTCTTTCTTACGGGGTGACTGCCTGGAAGAAATTGACGACACCCCAGGTACACGACCTTCTTACATTTTTCCAAATATGTACCTTTAGTCTTATCTAAACAGTGCGTGCATGCGTTGTATCCCTTGTTTGACTGTCCTGAAATGTTACTAAGAGCAGGCCAATCATTGATGGTTACGAACAGCAACGCTCGTAGGTCAAATTCCATCTGTTTGTGCTCATCCCACACACGTACACCTGGTATGGCCCACAACTGCAAAAGTTCATCAACTAATGGCCTTAGGTACACATCAATGTCGTTGCCGGGTTGCTTCGGGCCTTGGATGAGAACTGGCATCATAATGAACTTCCGCTTCATGCACAACCAAGGAGGAAGGTTGTAGATACATAGAGTCACGGGCCAGGTGTTGTGACTGCAGCTCTGCTCCCCAAAAGGATTCATGCCGTCTGTACTTAGACCAAACCATAAGTTCCTTGCTTCACCTGCAAAGTCCGGGAACTCTCTCTCGATTTTTCTCCATTGAGACCCATCGGCGGGGTGTCTCAACTTCCCGTCTTTCTTACGCTCTTCTTTGTGCCATCGCAACAACATGGCATGCTCTTTGTTTCTGAACAGACGTTTCAACCGTGGTATTATAGGAGCATACCACATAACCTTAGCAGGAATCTTCTTCCTGACGGGCTCGTCATCGCCCTCAACATCACCAGGATCATCTTGTCTGATCTTGTATCGCAGTGCATTGCATACCGGACATGCATCCAAATTCTCATACTCCTCACCGCGGTAAAGGATGCAGTCATTGATGCATGCATGTATCTTCTGCACATCTAATCCTAGAGGGCAGATAGCCTTCTTTGCTTCGTACGTAGTCTCGGGCAGTTCGTTATCCTTTGGAAGCTTCGGCTTCATTATTTTCAGTAACTTTTCAAATCCCTTGTCAGATAAACCAGTCTCTGCCTTCCATTTCAGCAATTCCAGTGTGGTACCGAGCTTTGTGCTGCCATCTTCGCAATTTGGGTACAACAACTTTTTGTGATCCTCTAGCATGGCCTCCAACTTCAGCTTCTCCTTTTCTGTATCGCATTCTCGTTGTACATCGGAAATGACCCGACCAAGACCATCAGCATGCTCATCTGGCGTCCGTTGTTCTTCACCACCTTCTTCTTCATTGTCTTCCATCGCAGTATCACCGTATTCTTCAGAGAACATACGATAGTTCTCATCATCATTTTCTTCTTCATCGTCTTCCATCATAACCCCTCTTTCTCCGTGCTTGGTCCAACAATTATAGCTGGGCATGAAACCTCTCCGAAGCAGGTGGCCTTGAATGGTTCTCGACGAAGAGTGCTCCTTAACGTTCCGACAGTCCACACATGGACAAGGTATAAAACCATCATATTTGTTTGCCTCAGCCACATGGATAAATTTATGCAGGCCTGTAATAAAATCAGAACTGCGTCGGTCGCCGTACATCCATCGCTGCCGTTCATCCATCTGCATATCATATAATTAAGTTTATCAAATACAATTAGAATAACATATTGAATACTGAAATGACCACCGTACATCGACACATGCAATATTTCTGTATCAATTATAGATAAGAAGGATAAAGTTGCTAACCTCGGTCGAGGATATCATTTTGTGTGAACTTAAGTGTGGCTCGGGCATTTCATCGAACACATCTTGTGCGTGGCAATGGAAATAAAAACTAGCACCCACTTCCCACCAATCCGAGCAAAAAAAATAACAGAGTAGAGAAGAAGACGGGGGTGGGGTTACGTTATATAGGCAGGGGAGGGGCATTCGTCCCGGTTCGTGGCACGAACCGGGACCAAAGCTCGGGCATTCGTCCCAGTTCGTGGCACCAACCGGGACCAAAGCCTCCGCGAAGCTTTGGTCCCGGTTCGTTCCACGAACCGGGACGAATGCCCCCAACCGAACCGGGACCAATGCTCCACGGGCCCCTGGCAGCTCGAACCGGGACCAATGCCAGGCATTGGTCCCGGTTTATCAGTCAACCGGGCCGAATGCAAATTCGGCAGCGTCCGAAAGGGTGTTTTTCTACTAGTGACGACTGTAGATTTGTACGATA
Organism: Puccinellia tenuiflora; assembly: GCA_012064385.1. Lineage (NCBI taxonomy): Eukaryota > Viridiplantae > Streptophyta > Magnoliopsida > Poales > Poaceae > Puccinellia > Puccinellia tenuiflora. Next base: position 289,251 of record QRDG01000504.1, on the reverse strand, counting down.
CATTGTGGCTACAAAAGGCATTGTAGTTTGCAGTTTTATTGTTGCATTTGAGGTTCTTCAGTTTTTAGATGTCCCAATTGATGCAGTAATTCTTGTGCCATCGAGAGATTATATTTGCAAGAACATTAGCAAAGCAAAATATAAGTTGCTCCAGATAAAACATTTCTATTTGCGAAGAGTATACTTGTCACATGGTTACACACCTCTAATTAATTGACGCATTTTTGTGACATATGCATTCATTACCTTTACCATAATTTAGGACTGGAAGTATATGGATGTGATAAGAGTGTCCTGGTAGAATGCTTTGAGAATAGATCATGTATGGCTTTCTAACTCATAAACGATGGCACTTAGTTATTTCTCTCTTCGAACTCTATTACGAAGTGTAGTTATCTTAATCACTTCTCAGTTTAGTTTTCTATAGATTTCATCATAATGCGGATGCATTTAAGTATCAAATTCCTGTGTGTACTTATACACCTCAAACTCCTTCAGATTGTTTAAAAGTGATTTTGGCGTCATATTGATATAAATCCTTTCTTAGAGCATCTCTAGCAGTGACTGAAAAAGGTGGAACCGAAAACCACGTTTTCGGTTCGTGTTTTGGCTATTTTAAGGGTTGAAAATACGTGTGGTAGAACAGAGCCTGCAAACCTAAACTGTATAACCGAATATTCCATATCTTTCTCTCATCGTCTTCTTCCTCTATTCCCCACCCTCGCAAATTTTTAATGGTGCCCTGATACACATACTTTGAATTACGATGCTAAATCCACTAAGATAAAACTGGACAGGGCTGGACTGCATCAACTGGACAATAACTAATCGGTAGTACTGGACAGGGCTGGACTACAACGAGCAGCACAAGATCGAGCTACGAAGGCCGTGCCCGTGCAGCAACAACAGAAGCGGAGCCGCCTGGTGCTCCTCCTCGCGACCGCCCGCTGCCCGGCGCTCCTCCTCGCCGCCCGACGCTCCTCCTCGTGGCCGCCCGCCGCTCATCCTCGCGGCAGCGGCCGCCCCGACGCTCCTCCTCACGGCCGCCCGGCGCTCCTCCTCGCGGCCGCCCGCCGCTCCTCCTTGCGGCCGCCGGTGATCCTCCTCGCGGTGCCACCCGCCGCTCTTTCTCGCGAGGCCGCCGCAGCTCCTCCTCGCGGCCGCCTCGCTGTGCTCTCGGATTCCGGCGAGTTTGCCAAAAATCGGCCGGATTCCGGTGAGTTCTATGGCGGAAGGTCATCGGCGGGTGCTGAATGTTCAGCCCGCCAACGCCTCGCGCGGTTTTCAGGTCACCCTTTTGTTTCGGCCGTGAAAACTGTGGCTATTCTCAGTTTTGAGGGAAACATTCTCGGGCACCCGTGAAAAGTTTTTCAGTTCGGGGGGTTTACGGTGGTTTATGGTTTCTATTCGGGCACTTTTTTTTTATCAAGAACCGTATCTGGTGGTTATTTTTTCTGTTCGGGGCTTTTAAGTATCCGGTGGAAACCAAGTTTTAGTGGAAACCGGTGAAAACCAAAATAAAAACATGATTAAAAGTTTTTAAAAAAATCTGAACAAAAATGCATTACGTTGGGAAGGCACATTTCTATAGGCTTGCAAATTTGCAAGTTGAAACTCAAAAAAATTTAAGAGATACGAAATAACAAATTCAACAATGAATAGTGGCAACGTGAATAGTAATTGTAAACGTCACTATTCATTGCTGCTTTTGTCACTTTCATGACTCCTAAATTTTTTTGAGTTTCAACTTGCAAATTTGCATGCCTTTAGAATCCTACCTTCACAACGTAATGCATCTTTGTTCAGATTTTTTTAGAATTTTTAAACATGTTTTGTTGGTGGTTTTCACCGGTTTCCACCGGATACTTTCCCCTTTTTCGGTCACTGCTAGAGATGCTCTTATTATACAGTGATGTCAATTGTATTGCAGACACCTTTTCTTTAGTATCTAGCATCTATAACTATATTAAAGACGGAACCTTTCTCGCGCTGAGAGCGCTCGGCGACTGTAGCTGTGAACAGTAGCTACAGTAACTCGATCTGAGCCGTCGGCCGGCGATCCGACGGCCCACAGGACACGACCGTGATGTTTTCACAAAAAAGCCCCTCCCAAAACCGAAAAATAACCCGCAGTCCACGAAAACGCGAGGTGAGGGACCGAATTGTGAATTACGACAAAGCCACGGACTTTTCTGCAAAATGGTCCGCAGAACCTCTCCCTCCCTCTCTCTCTCCCCGCGCGACGGCGAAGTCGCCGGCGCCGCCGACGCGCCGGCACGCCGCTCCAGCCCTCCTCGCTCAGATCGACGGACGCGGGGAGCTCCGCCGTCGCGCCCTCCACCTCCTCGCCGAGCTCCGCGTGCCGAAACGGCGCAGGCGCGCCGGAATCTTCGCCGGCGTCCGCGGTGTCCACCGCCGCGTTTCGACGTCGCCGGCGACGCTCCGGCCACGATATGCGGCCGCGCCGCCACCTGCGGGTAGCCCGCATCGCGCCGCGCCCGACGCGCCCACCCCCGCTTCCTAGCTCGCTCGGACCCGGCGGCGCCGAACTCGCCGTTGCCGCGGCGGCCCCGGCCACTGCTGACGTCAGCGCGACGTTGCAGTGGGCCTGGGCTGGCCAGGCGGGCCGGTTGTTGGGCTGGGCCGCTTCCCTTGCACCTGGCTCGGCCTTTTTTCCCTTTTATTTCTATTTTCCAAAACATTTCAAACTTTCCAAATACAGCTCCAAATAAATTGAAATCAGTTTCTAAAAAAAAAGAAATCAAAATAATCATTCGAGATACTTTGGGACCTTCCCCAAATTATTTCAAATTTAGAAAAGTTCAAAGAATTATTTCAAATTTAGAAAAGTTCAAAGAATACATAAATGCTCATTTGACACCTCTAGGTCTTTTTGCAAAATATAGGTTTCATAATTACCTTTTTAACTCAAGTAAAATCCAAAAAAAAGTAATATCCCCAATATCGTTCAACATGATAATCCCAATAAAATAATTTGGTACAAAACTTCTTATTTAAATAAAGTTTCGTAAATCATCTAAATACAATTACCCATTTATACCATGGTTTCACAAATATCAAAATAAAACTACCACAAATGTGAATATAAAAAAATAGCTGTTCTAGCCTTATTTTCAAATAGATATAATTAAATCAAAGAACAAATTGTAAGATAGAACATGCTCCAACTAATTAAAAACACTTTATAGATATTATTGTAGGGTATTCAAACAAATTCCAAAAAAACAAAATACTACATGCTGCAAAATCATTAACTTTAACTACATCCACCAGGAAAATATGAAAAGAAAATATCAAAATGACCACAACAATAAATGCCAACTAATTACGGCATATGACCAAAAGTTTCAAATTTAAATATTTAAACCTTCCAAATGTCTACCACATCTGATTATTTGACAAACATAAAAAGACATTGTACCTGAAAAACTTCCCGAATTTAACGAATTTCAAAATCCGAACAATTTTTAGCCCTAAGCTTCCTTCGCATTTCAATAATTTCCAAATGTGCACAACTTTAAAATATGCACATTTCCAAATATGAATTCTACCACGGCACCGCCGCATACAAAATTGAATTTTCCCAAAATTAAAATTCACACAAATATTCACAAAGGCCGCGTCGTGCCGACGCGCATGCATTCCCTACAATTAAATGGAGCTGAATTGTAAAAAGAAAATACATATACATATCCTGCATTTCCACTGCTTATTTGTCTTAATTAAATATGAAAGAACACAAACATAAACTTCTGTCAATTTGAACATTTCAAATTGCAAAAATTTTGGAGCCGAAAAATTTCGAAGAATTCTTACACTTTCAACTGAAAACTACTTGCCGAACATTTTTGAGCATTATAACTTGCCGAACATTTAGAGACGACCTAAATATATTCCCTCTAATTAAATGGAGATGAATTTGGAAAAAAAACTTAATTACTGTATTTGCACTGATTATGTAGCTTTATTAAATATGGCAAAATATAAACATAAACCTACATAAATTGAAACATGCCAAATTGCTTAAATTTTACAGACACTCATTTCCCAAATAAAACAAACATGTTTGAATAATTCAAATTGGGCAAATCTATCTATATATTTAAAGACAGACCATTTCGCGGTCTCACGGCGCTCCGGGCGCTGTAGCTAGCTACAGTAAACAAAATTATAGATTAACTTCCTTAACATATGAAATTCAGGTGCATTTCTTCAAATTATAGATTAATTAATTCCCAGGAAAAAAATCGCACAATCATTAGTTCAAAAAAATAGCCATAAAAAATATGAAAAACAATTATCGAAATGACCAAAAAATATATGCTGCCTACTTGCGACAATATACAATCATTTTTCAACATCTCAACTTACCAAACATTTCGACAAAACCTAAATGCATTCCTTCTAAAAAAATGGATTTGATTTTACAAAATACTTATATAGTGTATTTCTCCTGATTAAGTAGATTAATTAAATATCTATGCCAAACTACAAACACACTTGAACATTTAAATTCACTAAAAAATGGAGTTACTCCGGACGACAAATAACAACGAATTTTAACATTTCAGATCACACCGTCCCGGATGGGGTCTACTAAATGATGGAATATAAGATATGTTTATATTTAATTTCAACAAATTTTTTTTATGATCTACAAAAGATAAAAGAAATATGAAATATTCTGATTTTTGTTTAAACAATAAAAAAATCAAAAAGGAAGTACTGTTTATGCAATGTTCCAATTTCTTAAACAAATGATAATGAATCCATTTTTTTTCAATTCTCGAAATGCTTCACATCTCACTTAATAATGGTGTCATTTATCTAAAAACTACAAGTACGGTTCCACTTTACAATAACAAAATAAAAAACATATTTGCAAGATGCAATTTATCCAACATTTGAGCGAATATTCCGATATTTCATAAAATAAAACCAAAATTCTCACCAAAAATAACTGGAGTATACTCATAACAAATACCAAATTTATTTCAACATTTCACAGAAGTTTTTTTTCCTCCCCCACCTAAGTGATTTTGTTACTTAATCTTCTCAATTCTAAACCATTCCTTTAACACGCTTTGGACATCTGCAATACTTTAATAAAGCATTGTTCACGAAATATTACAACAACATATCGCCACTCAAAATTTAAAAACTAACAAAGGCGCGTCGTGAAAAAGGCCTCAAAATGAACATTTCAAATTCATAAATAATTGGATGTAATGCAAAAGAACATTGCCTAATATGAAATCCAGCTGAACAAATGTGCATTTCTACGCATTAAGGACTTAAACTAAATGTTAATGGAAAAAAGGAAAGACATGTTCGAATATTAGAATATGCTTCAAATAATTAGATACTTCAAAATATACAAACATGTTCATGAAAAATAACTGCCAACTATTTATGTTAAAATGCGAGCATAATTTGTGGACAAAAAAAAAGTTCGAAAATTTTGAACTGGTGAACATTTACAAAAATTCCAAAAGAACTTCCCCTAAGTATGTGGAGCTGAAATTAACAAATGCTCACACAGTACATGCCCTCTAATTATGGATTCAGTTTGAATATTCAATTTGGAAAATATTTTGGAAATAACCAAAATTAACTTCCTTAACATATGAAATTCAGGTGCGGTTCTTCAAATTATAGATTAGTTAATTCCCGGGAAAAAAACGCACAATCATTAGTTCAAAAAAATATCCATAAAAAAGGGAAAACGCTGGCGTTCGTCCGGGGGACGCGTCCTCCGGATCCTCCGCCTCGTGGTGACGCCACGTGTCCCACGCGTGGAGCGTTTTCTTCCTCTCGCTTCTTATCTTCTTATCTGTTGATTCGTCTCCATCTTCCCGACCATGTTTTTTTCCAGTCAACGCATGGGAGAGAGCCGCGCCACCTCCATGGAGAGGGCGAGCCGGCAGCGCCCACGCCGGCCAGCGACCCAAGCACCTCCGCCATGCCGCCTCCCAGCCTCGCCTCTTGCTCGCGACGGAGCTCACCGCCGCCGCATCCTCTTTTTCCTAGTGAGCCCGCACCTGCACGGCCAACTCCATCCCTTTCTCCCCCTCAACCGGTGCTCCGCCGCTGGGCCCGCCGGCGAGCCGCGGACATACTCGCTCGCCTCCCTCCTCGCTTCCTTGTGTCGCCTCCGTGGAGCACGCCATAGGCGCTCGCCGTTGGGCCGCAACGGATGCGCGCTGGACGCCGCTCCGCACCGTCGGGGAACAGCCGCGCTAGACCATGGTCACCTGGAGATGGGAGCAGCGGAAGGGGTCGTCGGGGAACACGGTGGCACATGCAGGATGCGACCATGGCGTGCAAGGAGTGCAAGCGGCGGTGCTACGAGCGGCGGCCGCCGGCCGGCGCCACTACCAGCAGTGTGCCGCGGTGCTGCCACCCGTGGGCAGAGGTGCTACCTGTGCGTGCTGCCATGAGAGGGCAGTGGTGCTTCCGTAAGTCGGCGGTGGTGCTCCAATGGCTGGGAGAGCAAAACAATTCGATGTTTTTTTGTCCTTTTTTCTTGATGTTGTGCAAATTTTGAAAGCTTTTGTAGCATAATTTTCCCCCTTTTGATGCAAATCCACAGAGCAGTTTTAGCAAATTTCTTCGTTGATACATGTTTTCTTGCTGTTGTGCAAATGTTTGAAAGTTTTGTCGCAAATTTTTTCCTCTTTTAATGCAAATTCGTCGAGCAATTGTAGCGTGTTTAGGTTTTGCTACGATGCTATAATTGTATGAAAATTTTGCTACAAAAGTTCTATAGTTTTGCTACAATAGAATAAATGTTTTGCTACAATGTCTTCGGTAAGGTCTCCGGCGAGACCTCCGGCGAGGCCAGACTTTTTTTATGTTTTCTGGACGAACCGTTTTTTGCTACAATGAAGCAAAAGCGGTTTGTTTTGTAGCAAATATGGGATGCTGTGTAGCAAAAGTGGGATTTGGGAGGATTTTCCGATTTGCTACAATACTACAAAATTCTTATTACAATGAACCGTTTTTTGCTGCAGTGTAGCAATTGCGGGATTGGGGGACGAAAAGGGACACGTGTCGGCTCCTGGACCCGGGGGATTTTTGCCCCAAATCCCCCGGGGGACGCCCAGCAGTGCCCATAAAAAATGAAAAACTTTATCAAAATGACCAAAAAATATATGCTACTTACTTGCGACAATATACAAACATTTTTCAACATCTCAAGTTACCAAACATTTCGACAAAACCTAAATGCATTCCTTCTAAAAAGATGGATTTGAATTTACAAAGGGCAGTGCTAGGCGTCCCCCGGGGGATAATTTCCTCCTATCCCCCGGGTGGAGAGGCGGACACGTGTCCCGCTGGTCCCATGAACCTTCCGTTCTCTCACATAAAAAAAGTTCAGAAAAAATCCCTCTCGTCCTGCTCCGCCCTGTCTCCGGCAGCATGTGCGCTCCGCTCTCGCCCTCTTCTCCGGCACTGTGTGCTCCGCCCCCATCCCCGTCTCCGGCAGCCGACGCGCGCCGCCCCTCCCCCGTCTCCAGCAGCCGATGCACTCCATCCCATCCATGTGGGAGCAACATGCCTCCAAGCCCAACTCCGGCCATCGCTGGAAACGCTCGGTGGCCGCCATAGACAGATGGAAAGCCCAAAAAATTTCTGCTACAAACCTTATGTGGATTTGCATCAGAGGGGGGAGAAAAATTGCTACAAAACTTCTAAGGATTTGCACCTTTTGAAAATAAAATTGCTTCATCTAAAAAATGAAATTTGCTACAATTGATCTACAGACTTGCATCAAAAGGGTAATCTTTTTGCTATAGAGGTTTTAAATATTTGCACCACATCAAGAAAAATGTCGTCAAGAAGTACTTGCTACAATTGCTCAACAGGTTTGCATCAAAAAGGAAATTGTTTTGCTACAATAGCTTCCAAACATTGCACCACATCTATATATCCTTGACACCGCTCGGTGGTGCCGCCATTGACAGCTTGAAAGACCCCTAAAAAAATCTGCTACAATCCTTATATGGATTAGCATCAGAAGGAGAAGAAAATTGCTACAAAAAATCTAAAGATTTGCACCTCGAAAGTAAAATGCATCTTATGAACAAGAAATTTGCTACAATTGTTCGACGAATTTGCATTAGAAGGGGGAAAGAATTGCTACAAAAGTTCCAAAAAATTGCACAACATCAAGAAACATGTATCAAAGAAAATTTTTGCAACAATTGTTCTTTGGAGTTGCATCAAAAGGGGAAAATTATGCTACAAAAGCTTTCAAAAATTGCAGCACATAAAAAAGACAAAAAATCATCAAATAAATTTGCTCTCGCAGCCATGCCAGCACCACCACCGACTCACGGGAGCTCCGCTGCATTCCCATGGCAGCACCATCCTTGAGCGCAGGTCGCACCGCTGCCCACGGGTGGCAGCACCACGGCGAGCTGCTGGCAACGGCGTCGGCCGCCGCGCATAGCATCGCCACTTGCACTCCTCGCAGCAAAACTCTGGGTGGCCAGCGTCGGCCGTCCACCGGCGGCGGGCTCGCGGCTGCTCGGGGCCGGCTGGGACGGGTCCAGCGGTAGGCGCGGGAGGAGGCAGGACGGAGAGGGCGGCTGGCCGCGGCGGCCGGTCGAGGTGGAGGCGCGCGTGCGGGAGGTGAACGAGGTGAGGGCTTGCGGTGCACGGCTCGGGGACGCGGCGACGCAGAAGAGGCGACGTCGCGGAGGAGAGAGGATGAGATGGTGGAGAGCGGGGAAGTGCAGGAGGTCGAGCTCGGGGGCGGCAGGCCGGAGAGGAAGGAGAAGGGACCGGCCGGAGGGGTGGCGCGGTCATGTGGTGGGCGGCGCAGAACGCTTTTGCTCTCTCATGGAGTTTCCTCGGCTCTCTCGCGTCGCGTGCGTTGACTGGAAAGAACGGAGTCGGGATGCGACGTTGGATGGATAAGAAATAAGTGGAGGAGAAGGCTCCACGCAAGGGACGCGTGGCGTCACCACGATGCGGACGATGAGAAGGACGCAGCCCCCGGCTGTTTCCTAGCATTTCCCATTTACAAAATACTTATATAGTGTATTTCTCCTGATTAAGTAGATTAATTAAATATCTATGCCAAACTACAAACACACTTGAACATTTAAATTCGCTAAAAAAATGGAGTTACTCCGGACGACAAATAACAACGAATTTTAACATTTCAGATCACACCGTCCCGGATGGGGTCTACTAAATGATGGAATATAAGATATGTTTATATTTAATTTCAACAAATATTTTTTTATGATCTACAAAAGATAAAAGAAATATGAAATATTCTGATTTTTGTTTAAACAATAAAAAAATCAAAAAGGAAGTACTGTTTATGCAATGTTCCAATTTCTTAAACAAATGATAATGAATCCATTTTTTTCAATTCTCGAAATGCTTCACATCTCACTTAATAATGGTGTCATTTATCTAAAAACTACAAGTACGGTTCCACTTTACAATAACAAAATAAAAAACATATTTGCAAGATGCAATTTATCCAACATTTGAGCGAATATTCTGATATTCCATAAAATAAAACCAAAATGCTCACCAAAAATAACTGCAGTATACTCATAACAAATACCAAATTTATTTCAACATTTCACTTTGGCCAACATTTAGACACCACACGAACAAACTTTCCCCAAATGTAGAATCAAATTCAAATGGATTGTTCTGATTTCAATTAAATATTGACGTCGAAATACAAACATGTTTGAGCACTTCAAACCTTCAAACATTTGAATATTATACACAATATATCAGAAATGCACACAAAAAATGCTACCTATTCATAAGAAAACAAACAAATGTTTCAACACTCCAATTTAGCCAACATTTTGATTAGCAAAAAAATATATATATATATTGCACACAAAAAAAATCACCAAGGGCGTGGTGTGACGCCACGCCAAAATTCAACTAGTATATTATTATTTAATGACTTCTTTAAGCATCTTTGGGCCTTGATTCACATCCAAAGAAAACGGGCAGTTGATTATGCTTATTGCATTCTACATACCTGGGGCATCTAAGAGTATCAGACAATCAAGTTGTTGGACCAGTAGGTTCAGTTTCAGTTCCTTTTATTTTTTTCATTTTTCTTTCTATTCCAAAATCCTACGTTGGTACTTTTCTTCCCTAAAGCGGATGTATCTATGAGTATATCACTGTATTATAAGGTAGTGATTCACATTGCATTTGTTATGCTCCTTTCAGATTGTTAACAAACATTTGTATCTGTTGTCATTGAAATAGTTCTCATCTGATATGGCCAAAAGTGATGGCTTCAATCCTACGTCGTTTCTTTACATTGAATGTAGCATGTGTTTTCAGTTTCACTGATTTTTTGGCGGTATTTTGTTTATACATTGCAGGCACGCGCAAGGAAAGAGTATTACATTTTTCATAGCTTGTGGGATTTAAGACTCTCAGGCTGATGTGGTTATAGTTGCAGGTTTAGTTTAAATTGTTTTTTATCTTTCGTCTCAATTGCGAAATTCCTTTGAGAAACATTGTGGTGCACATATTATAGCTAATTGGCTAAGCTCCTGTTTTTTACGCTCTTTTGTTTTGCAGAATTGTATGAATGAACAATTATACATGTTTAATTAAGTATTTAGTTATTGCGCCTTTGTGCAAACTTCACCTGTAGTTCTCCTCCTGCCCAACACTTCTTATCATTAGCCTCTATTTGTTTGTTCACTTTCTGTTAATCTGAATACCCAACAATATCATAGGATAAAACTTATAAGCAACATACATAGGTACCTAAATTACAGGGTTTTACATGCATAGCATGTATGCTTCCTTTTTGTGAAGCTGAGGAACGTTATAGTATTTTTGTATTAAATGTTCTGTATGGAGGAAAAATCATAAACTTGCAATACCACTCTTTTTTAAATGGAGTGTTCACAAAATGGACAACCTTCTCTGAAGTTAAATGGCGTTCAAGCCAAGTGACCTAGATCATGGCACATCCATGGCTCCCTTTGTGCTATGGTTATCATACTCGGCACAAACATGTGTTTTGACGTTGTCAACAATGTTGACAAAGCAAGATTCCAAGAATTTTTATTATTTTTTATTCATTTTATTTAGTGTCGAAACCCACATTTTTTGTGAAGTAGGTACCACAAACAAGATTCAAAATTGACCTCTAACAATTTTCACACGAGAAATATCATATGGGAGGCCTAACCACCGAATATCATGAATTATTGAGCTTTCTAACTATATTCCACTCATTAAATGAGTTTAATACGATTTACCGACAAAATATTCCCATAAATCGGGAAAAGTTTTAAAAAATGGAAAAACTGGGGGAATATTCCCTTTAAGTGTAGTAGTATCAAAGGAAAATCATAAACTTCAATTTGCATCCAATTCGTGTCTAGAGCGCGTCCAGATTTGTTTAGGACTGGGCTATTTACCATTGCAACATATCAATACCCCAAAGATCTTGTTCACAAAAAAAAAAACAATGTTCAAAACAGTCAAGATAGTCAACATGCTTCTATTGTCATGTCGTGTCAACTGCAAGAGGATTGATATCTCCCGTCAATTCTACTTCTGCATGCGATTTAATGCTCTCATCAATCGACTCGAGGCACTCGATTGTTCCCAGCGGTTCTCGCCTAAAAACTCCCTTCGGTTCCACCGATAGTTCTATGTAGAGCAGTTCTCCTCCCACCGCTGGAACCAAACCGAAAAACCCCAATCCTTCTCCCAGCGAGCAATGGAAGATTGGAAAAAGGACCTCCCGAGCGACGACGCCTCCGCCGAAGACAAGCGCCTTGGGGGGCAAGGCACCCAGCCGCCGACCCTAATAGGGATTGGGGCTGCCCCCCACATGCCCCCCCTCACCTATATAAGGAGGGTGCGGCACAAGGGGAGGTGCTCCTCAACCCTAGCCGCACCACCCCCTGCCTCCTCCTCTCTCTCTCGTGCACGGCTTGGCGAAGCCCTGTCCTCGGGAAACCTCCACCACCACCACCACACTATCGTGCTGCTGAGATCTCACGAACTACTCCCTCCTTGCTTGCGGGATGAAGAAGGAGTCTACATCGAGCTGAACATGTGGATACCGCGGAGATGCTGCTCATGCGGCGCTTCATCGGATCGGATAATACATCTCCTCGCGACTAGACAAGTCTAGTTGAGGCGATCAACAGACCAACCCCTGCATCGACAAAACACATTTGATCGTTCTTCAAGGGTAAGAGATTGGATCTCACCTTCGTTGCCTTCGTCTAATAGATCTAGATCCGTTGGGTTTCTTCCGCTTGTTTCATAGGAATTTTTTTGTTTTTCTATGCAACGAACCCTTCAGTGGTATCAGAGCCTAGATCTATTCGTAGATGTTGGTGCGATTAGAACACAATTGATTTGTGGGCGTTGATGTTTTAATTGCTACCTTCCCACGTGCATTTTGTATCTTGCGGTGTAGTGGGATTGAAGCGGCCCGGACCAACCTTACTCGTCCATGCACGAGAGACCGGTTCCACACTTGACGTGCAACTTGTATTGCACATGTGGCTGGCGGGTGTCTGTTTCTCTTGCTATAGTGTCAACAGAAGGCCTTTCAACAAGATATAAAGTAAGCAATTTCTATATCACCGTTGTGGCTTTGCGTAGCTAGAAAGGTTCTATCACATGACCCATAGAAGCCACGTAAAAATTGCATAAACAATGTAGAGGACGTCTAACTTGTTTTTGCAGAGTTTTTTGTGATATGGTATGGCCAAGACGTGATTTGTGATAATGTATGCAATGATCATGTTTGTAATATTTCACGACTTGCATGTCGATGAGTACGGCAACCGGCATGAGCCTTATAGTTGTCTCATTATTATTTTATGACCCGCGTGTCAATTTTAACGCCATGTAATTGCTTTACTTTATCGCTAAGAGTAGCAATAGTCGTAGTTGCAATAGTTGGTGGAGGCAATCATGAGACGGCGACGTCATGCTGGTGGTGATGGAGATCATGCCGGTGCTTTGGAGATGGAGATCAAAGGCACAAGAAGAAAAGGCTATACCATGTCACAATATAAATTGCATGTGATGTTTATCCTTTTATGCACCTTATTGTTTGCTTAGATGTGATCGGGACGGTAGCATGATAAGGTGATCTCTCATGTTAATATCAAGATAATAAAGTGTTCTCCCCTAGTATGCACTGTTGCAAAAGTTCTTGGTGTTGAAGCATCACGTGATGATCGGGTGTGATAAACTCTACGTTCACATACAACGGGTGTAAACCAGATTTACACACGCGGAAGTACTACCTTGACGAGCCTAGCATGTATAGACATGGCCTCGGAGCACAGAACCAAAAGGTTAAACACGAGTCATATGAATGATATGATCAACACTGAGTTGTTCACCATTGAAACTGCACCTTATCACATGATGATCGGGTTTGGTGTAGTGGATTTGGATCATGTGTCACTAAACAACCGGAGAGATGTTGAGTTTAGTGGGAGTTCGAGTAGTAATGTTAATTAATTTGAACGGAAATTTTCATAAACTTAGTCCTAAAAATGTCTTTGCCAAATCCTTGTAGATCATGCCTCTCGACTATGGTAGTCTCTTCCTTGCTGAAGAGCTGTGCCTTGATGGGTCCAATTTTGCTGAGTGGTACCTACTTCTGAGGGACGTCCTACAAACCAATGACCTGCTCCACGTGCTAGATGAACCAATAGGAGATAAACCCGATGCTTCTGCTAGTGAAGAGGATCTCATGGAATGGCTTGAAAACTGAACCACCTACTTGCAAGTCGAGTGGTTGATGTGCACTTTCATGAATGATGGCTTAAGAGGACGATTCCAAGACCTCCGTGCAAATGAGATTGTTGATGAGCTGAAAGAGATGTTCATGGCACAAGATAGATTTGCGAGGTTTGAATGTCTGAACGAATTCCTTTCAATCAAGATGGAAGAGAATACTTTCTTAGAACAGCACCTTAGCAAGATGCATGAGATTCATCATCGCCTGGTGTATGTTTGGGACTACGAGATGACTCACGAATTTGCGATAGATGGGGTGTTGCGTTCGCTTCCCCCCAGTTTCAAGAATTATGTCAGAGGTTATGTCATGGGAAGGGATTCGATCACTTTCTGTGGATTCATATCTCGGTTGCGAACTGTCAGGGTAGAACCAATAGCAGGAGAAGTCGTCAATGCAGAAGGTTTATAGTGATATACAAGTTATAAATGTTCTATGTCCAAATTAGCAATTGGCGGTAGTTTTTCTAAGGTTTGATACTCATTCTGTTTTATGAAAACAGGGCCTGCTGCTTCAGAATTGCATGAAGGGACTGAGGTGACTTTGCGTGATGGTGGTGATCAAGGAGTTGATGCTGGCGACACTCTCCCTCTACATTTATCGTTTTTGATTAGTGGATTGTGATAATTTTTTAATCGAATTAAGTGTGATCTTTAAATTAGTGTGTCTTGCTTCTCGCGAGACGGTCATTCATGTGAAAGACAATCAATTGTTCTATTTTCATGAGTAATCCTTTTTGGTGGTCACATTTCGGTTATGAGAGTCTTGTTCTTAGTTTAATCTAAATGATAACCAGTTGAATATTTATAAATATAAGACATGCTGAAAGATACCTGAAACACAATAATGACATTTTTTTGTGCTAAGAAATGTGTAAAATATTCAGATGTTTGACACTTGCACCTTGTTGAGGAACATGACTAAAACGTCACCTCTTGTAGTGTGTCGTGGTTGCTGAAAATCACAAGTGTTGATTAAAATTTTCAGAAAATAGTACATGTCATTATTTTGTGTGATCCACTATAAATATGAGTAGATAAATGTATTTGCTTAAGTTATGATATTTTGATAAGATCAAAATAATTTTGGAGTAGATTGATATTAAATTAACAAGAAAATTGAGTCTCTATGATTTTATCAATAGTGACAGACATTTTCGAGTTATAATTTTAGTATGCAGACTTCTGCAAAGTGTTTTCACAAATTACAATATTTAGAACTTTTTCAAAGGTGTTGATGTGTCCTAAATTTTGTAATCACACCCTATTAGATATTATGTGGTCTTGGTTTTTTATCTCTCATTGGGTTTAATAAATTAGATTTAAGATAGCAAACACTCCGTTTAAAATATGGGTCTATTTGTGATTCGCATAAACGATTTCATATGAGATATGAGAAGTCGTGGTTTTCAATAATTATGAGATAATTAGAAGCTATAGCCAATAAGCAATTTTGTAGTGTATTTATATGTGACTATGAATACGGTTCCACAACATGAAACCAAAAGGGGCAGACCATTTGGGTTTGCTAAGTATTTTGGTGGTTTGTCATGAAAAGGTTTATTTGAAAAAAGAGTTGATGGAATAAAAAGGAAAACTGAGATAAGGTTATTGACCTTAATTTTTGTGTATCAAGTAGCACGGAGGAAAGTGTTTTGTTGAGTTCATACTTGACACGTGAAGGAGAAATTAATGATTATGATCATTAAATTTTGATTAAAGTTTTTCTAAGAGACAGTAGGATTCCAGAATATAGAATTTTGTCATGTTACAAAATAATATTCATGATTCACTTTTCATGTTTAAGAAACAAGACATACCCACAAACTACAAAGGAGAAATAGTAGCCCTAAAATGCGAGAATGACTAGGAGTCATGGAAAACCTACGTTAAGTTTAAATCACAAAGTAATTGTTACTTGATTTTGTGAAAGTGATGGTTTCACATATTTATTCCTTAAAAGGATTTTAGAGAATAAATAAAACTTAAAGGACATTTAAGCACAAATTGTCAGAGAAGTAAAGTTCTTGGACATATTCAAAGTTGTTTACTACAGAGTGTAGTGATGCTTAAGTCTGTGGGATTAGTGTTGGCAAGGTGCTAGTGTTTTCGTATATGAAGAGTTCTCAATTTTACAAATTTGATTAAGAATTTTGGAGCTGTCCAAAATGTCGAGAATATTCACAAGAAACTGACTGGGATCTGATTAAAATATGTGGCGACATATCTTAAGTAGGAGCAGAAGCTGACCTCCATGATCAAATATGTGGCGTGATAGCGCGAGAGGTGTTAATCAATCACGCTTCGTTGGGCACCCCAAGAGGAAGGTTTGAGGAGCACAGCAGCAAGCTTTTCCTCAGTTAGAAACCAAGGTTATCGAACCAGTAGGAGTGAGGAATGCTTCAGAAGGTTGTCCACAACTGCAATGGCGCCAGAAAAAGAGATGTTGCAGGGGAGACAGTGGAACCTGCAGAACACAATCAAACTACTTTGCCCCAACGAAGCAGCGAGGTTGTCAATCTCACTGGCATTGCTGAATACAAAGGATTAAATGTATGTGTGGAAGGAAGCTTGTTTGCAGTAAATGAAAGCAGTAGAGCAGTTGATTTAATTGCAGATGTAAAAGAATAGACCGGGGTCCACAGTTCACTAGTGGTGTCTTCTCCATAAATAAAATACTACACATGCTGGGTAACAAATTACAGCTGGGCAATTGAAAGAATAGAGAATGTAAGACAATGCATGAACATTGCATAATACAGAGGATGATGATGTCTATATGAGATGCTTTGGGCATTACGACAAAATACATAGATAGCTGTTCCAAGCATACACCTATGCCTAAATAGTCCACCTTTGAGATAACATACCGTAAAATCTCTCCAGTATTAAGTTCCAAGCAACAGACAATTGCATGAAGAACTGTGCATAAAGTTTACTCCCTAGTAGCAACGGCACTCCCCCGTCCTTATATGTTTCTGTCACTCAAGCCAGGGAACACAGGGACCGAACCCACTATCTAGCATAAATACTCCCTCTTGGAGATACAAGCAACTACTTGATCAAGGCAATTACATGTACCGGAAAGCATGCAAGATCACAAATAACATAGACATGATAATATCAATAATCAACATCATAAGGTACTTCTCTGTTCATCGGATCCCAGCAAACACAACATGTAGCATTACAATAAGATGATCTTGATCATGATAGGCAGCTCACAAGATCTAAACATGATAGCACAAGAGGAGAAGACTACCATCTAGCTACTGCATGGACCCGTAGTCCAAGGATGAACTACTCACACATCTGTCCGGAGGCGGGCATGGTGGTGTAGAGCCCTCCGGCGATGATTCCCCTCTCCGGCAGGGTGCCGGGGAGAGCTTCAGAACCCTCCCGAACTAGGGTTGACGACGGCGGCGGCGACGGATGTTTTCTGGAATTTTGATCGGGTACTTAGGGTTTTCTCGTCGGGGGGATTATATAGGCGAAAGGGCGGCGTCGGTGGAGGCCCGAGGGGCCACACCACCTGGTGGCGCGGCAGACAGGTGGGCCGCGCCACCCTAGGGTGTGGTCGCCCTCTGGTGCGTCTTCGGCTCCCCTTTGGACTCCGTGTGCGTGACGAAATTATAAGATCCTGGGTTTTTGTCCCGTCCGATTCCGAGAATATTTCCTTAAGTACTTTTCTGAAATAGAAAAAAACAGCAGAAAACAGGAACTGGCACTGGGGCATCTTGTTAATATGTTAGTTCCAAAAATGCATAAAAATGCTACAAGATGTAAACAAAACATGTAGCAAATGGTATGAAAACAAGCATGGATCATAAGAAATTATAGATACGTCGGAGACATATCAGCATCCCCAAGCTTAGTTCTACTCGTCCTCGAGTAGGTAGAACGATAACAAATAATTTCTTAGGAGACATGCAAACTCACAATCTAGATCAACATAGTAATGCAAAACACATGATGTGAATAAGTGATCCAAAACAATTGTCTATAGTTGACATTAAGCAAACAATGATTAAAAATGCTAGCTAAAAGAAGCTAGAACTTTTCATGAATCAGTGTGTTGGAGACTAGGAAACATACATAAGGTTTAGAAAGAAGAATAGTAAATTGTGTCTCCAATGTAAAATGTCAATCAATCTTCAAAGCATCAAATTCAGTTAATAATAGAAATAGCCAAGCTCAAGTCAAGTGTCCTTAATCCATCCACTTAACTTATCAACTGTTATGTAGTCCACTCAACTAATACAAGCAAGAAGAAGGCTTGGCACCATGAGGTTATGGCAAAGAGAATAATAATGGGGGTTTGGAAGGCCAAAAAGAAAGGCTCAAACAGTGGAAGAGGTAACCACAAGACAAGAGGAAGTCCCGTAGTAGACACTGAATGAGGAGTAGTGATTGCCATGCAATGGAT
The DNA here is from genome assembly GCA_012064385.1 of Puccinellia tenuiflora. Lineage (NCBI taxonomy): Eukaryota > Viridiplantae > Streptophyta > Magnoliopsida > Poales > Poaceae > Puccinellia > Puccinellia tenuiflora. The sequence goes on along the minus strand of QRDG01000504.1, from coordinate 271,010 downwards.
GCACATAGAGCTATATGAATGGAAGCTCTCCAATGGAACTAGTGGGGGTGCATCCAACTTGCTTGCTCATGAAGACCTAGAGCTCACTTGAGGAGGCTAATCGTTGGAATATACAAGCCAAGTTCTATAACGTTTGGTCCCCACATAGTTATACTAATGAAGCATGAAAACTCACTACAATGATGTAGGTGCTACTAGCACAAGTGTGGAATAAAAGGATAGTAGTGTTGCCCCCTCTCTCATTTTATATTCTTTTTTTCTCTTTTTCTCTTTTTTTGCTTTTTGCTTTTTGAGGCCTTTGTGGCTCTTTTATATTTTTCTCTCATTGATATCTTTTGGACTCTTTTGATTGGCCACTTTGGACTCTTTTCAATATGCTCACATGTAGAGGCAACACTCTATTTTACAAGATGATCATCACACTTTTTGGTGTACTCAAAACACAAAGACTAATACATGGTGTATGGTGGATATGCAAGACCGAGCGTAGTGTGGAAAAGATGTAGCACATGTGGAAAACCACGCATCACACTAACTCAAATGGTCAAGCAATACTATATGGAAATGAAGTAAAAATGACATAAAGTCATGTAATGTAAATGATGGATGTTGCATGGCAATGTATCTCGGAACAGCTGTGGAAATGCTGTGATAGGTAGATATGGTGGCTGTTTTGAGGAAGATAGTTGGCTTATGTGTAGGAGAACAAGATGAAGATCTCCCACGGGGTTGGATGTACTTGCGAAGTATGCACCCATCTCAATGTGAAAAAGGGCAATGCAAAGTACCGAAGAGGCTAGCAAAATATGGAGGTGGAAGTGCCAAAAACCAAAAACTCACATAGCATGTCGTATATTGCAAACAACTAACAGTATCAAAGTCTCACAAATGGTTAGAGACACCCCGAGAGGGATCGTGGCGGCGACACAAGTGCCCCGTTGGCTTCCCCGACCGTTGCAGTAACTATACCATTAGAAACTTCTTTTCAAATAAGAGGAAATCACGACACTAAAGCACTATTGACTTAAGTTGTTTTTAGTTCAGAAAAGTACGGCTCCACACTCTACTAACACATCTTCACTAATCAGCTCTTAACAACATTAACCAACATATTTTAACCATTAGTTATTTTAATACCTCAAAACAATTGAAGAGGAGCAAGTTATCTACACAATGGTCTACAAGACTATGCGGCTTTTCTCTATTTCATACCACTATCACAAGCATAGCATTTTCCAATCTAACACATCAACCAAGCAACTAAAACAACTCTCTAACAAATAAGAGTGAAACACAAGAGAGCTTAACACAAAGAACTAGCAGCCCTAAACAAGATAACATGCTAAAAGCGAGAGCTTACTAGAAAACAAATAGTAGCTAAGAATACTCAACAAATATAAGCGAAGCACAAGAGTATTCATATGAAAAAGCGGAGCGTGTCTCTCTCCCACACAAGAATGCTAGGATCCAACTTATTAAGCAAACTAAAACACACACTCAAAATAAAAACAGACGCTCCAAGCAAAATACATAAGATGTAGTGGAATAAAAATATAGTATCACTAGAGATGACCTGATAGTTTTGTCGATGAAGAAGGGGATGCCTTGGGCATCCCCAAGCTTAGATGCTTGAGTCTTCTTGAATTTTCTGGGGATGACCCACCGGGGCATCCCCCAGCTTAGGCTTTTCACTCTTCTTGATCTCATCATATCGTCCCTTTTGCTTACTTGAAAACTTCCACCACATCAAACTCAAAGTAATTCTCATTAGAGGGTTAGTGCATAAACCAAAAATTCACAAGTTCTACTGTGACACAAGCACACCTTAATGCATTATAACATTAGCTACAGCCACTGATGCTCAAAGAATCAAAAGGATCCAAATAAACATCGCAAGGGAAGCAATGCACAATAAAAGGCAGAATCTGTCAAAATCTGAACAGTCTGTAAAGACGAATTTTTTCGAGGCACTAGAGTTGCTCAAATCGAAAATCACTGAACTAGAAAAAGTTTCATACATATATGAAAATTCAGCACACAAAATCTCAAAGCATTTCGTTGCTTATGGAATAAATGACGAATTTAACGGTGACAGACAGAAATCTGTTTCCTGTGCAGAAATCCAAATATAGCAAAAACTTTCTACTAGAGACCTTACTTGGCACAACATTGCAAGAAAATAAAGATACAAAGAAGTTGCTACAGAAGTAAACAAACTTCTTGACTCAAATAAAAGAAAAGATACTGAAAATAAAATGATGGGTTGTCTCCCATAAGCGCTTTTCTTTAACGCCTTTCAGCTAGGCGCAGAAAGTGAACATCAAGTATTTTCAAGAGAAGAAGCATCAAAACGATAATTTGCTCTAACAATAGAGTCAAAAGGTGACTTCATTCTCTTCCTAGGGGAGTGTTCCATACCTTTCTTAAGAGGGAATTGATATCTAATGTTGCCATCTTTCATATCAATAACAGCACCAATAGTTCGAAGAAAAGGTCTTCCCAAAATAATAGGACAAGAAGCTTTGCACTCAATATTCAAGACAATAAAATCAATGGGAACAAGGTTATTATTAACCATAACATGAATATCATCAAGCCTTCCCAAAGGTGTTTTTGTAGAATTATCAGCAAGATGAACGTTCAAACAACAACTCTCCAATGGTGGCAAGTTAAGCATATCATAGAATCTCTTAGGCATAATAGAAACACTTGCACCAAGATCACATAAAGCAGTACAATCAAAATCATTTACTTTCAGTTTAATGATGGGTTCCCAACCATCTTCTAATTTCTTAGGGATAGAAGCTTCAAGTTTTAACTGTTCTTCCCTAATTTTCATGAGAGCATTGGTAATATGTTTTGTAAAAGCCAAGTTTATAGTACTAGCATTAGGACTTCTAGCTAGCTTTTGCAAGAACATTATGACTTCAGAGATATTGCAATTATCAAAATCAAAATCATTATCATCAAAAGTAATGGAAGAAGGATCTCCCATAGTTCGAAAATTTTCAGCTCCTTTATCACTAGCAGTTTTGGTATCTTTTGGCAGTTTTAAGCGTTTTTCATGAGAAGTGGAAACATTGCCAACATTGTTAACTTTACCATTATCATTAATAGACTTATTATCATGTGAAACCTGAACATTACTAGTGGTGGTGATGGTGTAAACTTTAACCATATTATCCTTTTTAGTGGCTTCTCTTTCTCTTTCCCACCTAGCATGTAGTTCAGCCAACATTCTAACATTGTCATCAATTCTAACTTGGATGGCATTGATTTTAGCAAAGGGCTTGCTCTCTTTATCATTGTTAGGCATAACTTTTAATTTTAAAAGATCTACATCAAGAGCAAGGCTTTCAACTTTAGAAGCAAGAACATCGATTTTACCCAACTTTTCCTCAACAGTTTTGTTAAAAGCGGTTTGTGTGTTGATAAACTCTTTTAGCATGGTTTCAAGATCAGAGGAAACACTCTTATTATTGTTGTAAGAATTACCATAAGAGTTACCATAACCATAATTGTTATTAGGAGGATATGGCTTATAGTTGTTGTTACCAAAATTGTTCCTATAGGCATTGTTGTTGAAATTGTTATTTTTAATGAAGTTCACACCAACATGCTCTTCTTGGGCAACCAAAGAAGCTAAGGGAACATTATTTGGATCAACAAAAGATTTACCATTAACTAGCATAGACATAATCACATCAATCTTTTCACTCAAGGAAGAGGTTTCTTCAACAGAATTTACCTTCTTACCTTGTGGGGCCCTTTCAGTGTGCCATTCAGAGTAGTTTACCATCATATCATCAAGAAGCTTTGTTGCTGCACCCAAAGTGATGGACATAAAGGTTCCTCCAGCAGCTGAATCCAATAGGTTTCTTGAAGAAAAATTCAATCCTGCATAAAAGGTTTGGATGATCATCCAAGCAGTCAGTCCATGGGTGGGACAATTCTTTATCAAAGATTTCATTCTTTCCCAAGCTTGAGCAACATGTTCATTATCCATTTGTTTAAAGTTCATGATGCTACTTCTCAAAGATATAATTTTAGCAGGAGGATAGTATTTTCCAATGAAAGCATCTTTGCATTTAGTCCATGAATCAATACTATTTCTAGGCAAAGATAACAACCATTCTTTAGCTCTCCCTCTCAAAGAGAAAGGAAACAATTTCAGTTTTATACTATCTCCATCCATATCGTTATACTTTTGCATCTCACAAAGTTCAACAAAATTATTAAGGTGAGCAGCAGCATCATCAGTACTAGCACCAGAAAATTGCTCTCTCATAACAAGATTTAACAAAGCAGGTTTGATCTCATAAAAATCTGTCTTAGTAGCAGGTGGAGCAATAGGAGTACATATGAAATCATCATTATTAGTACTAGTGAAGTCACACAACTTAGTGTTTTCAGCAGTACTCATTTTTGAGAAAAACAAGGCAAACCGAATTGCACAAAATAAAACAAGTAACTAATTTTTTTGGGTTTTTGATATAGGAAAGCAACAAGACAAAGCAATAATAATAAGCAAGACTAAAACAAAGTAAAGAGATTGGAACTGAGAGACTCCCCTTGCAGAAGCTTCTCTACTCCCCGGCAACGGCGCCAGAAAGAGAGCTGTTGACGGAGGAGTGAGAAGTTTGGTACTTCGAGAAGCTTCTTACTGAGCACTCTTAACTCCCCGGCAACGGCGCCAGAAAAAGAGCTTGATAGCGCGAGAGGTGTTAATCAATCACGCTTCATTGGGCACCCCAAGAGGAAGGTTTGAGGAGCACAGCAGCAAGTTTTCCCTCAGTTAGAAACCAAGGTTATCGAACCAGTAGGAGTGAGGAATGCTTCAGAAGGTTGTCCACAACTGCAATGGCGCCAGAAAAAGAGCTGTTGCAGGGGAGACAGTGGAACCTGCAGAACACAATCAAACTACTTTGCCCCAACGAAGCAGTGAGGTTGTCAATCTCACCGGCCTTGCTGAATACAAAGGATTAAATGTATGTGTGGAAGGAAGCTTGTTTGCAGTAAATGAATGCAGTAGAGCAATTGATTTAATTGCAGATGTAAAAGAATAGACCGGGGTCCACAGTTCACTAGTGGTGTCTTCTCCATAAATAAAATACTACACATGCTGGGTAACAAATTACAGCTGGGCAATTGAAAGAATAGAGAATGTAAGACAATGCATGAACATTGCATAATACAGAGGATGATGATGTCTATATGAGATGCTTTGGGCATTACGACAAAATACATAGATAGCTGTTCCAAGCATACACCTATGCCTAAATAGTCCACCTTTGAGATAACATACCGTAAAATCTCTCCAGTATTAAGTTGCAAGCAACAGACAATTGCATGAAGAACTGTGCATAAAGTTTACTCCCTAGTAGCAACGGCACTCCCCCGTCCTTATATGTTTCTGTCACTCAAGCCAAGGCACACAGGGACCGAACCCACTATCTAGCATAAATACTCCCTCTTGGAGATACAAGCAACTACTTGATCAAGGCAATTACAAGTACCGGATAGCATGCAAGATCACAAATAACATAGACATGATAATATCAATAATCAACATCATAAGGTACTTCTCTATTCATCGGATCCCAGCAAACACAACATGTAGCATTACAATAAGATGATCTTGATCATGATAGGCAGCTCACAAGATCTAAACATTATAGCACAAGAGGAGAAGACTACCATCTAGCTACTGCATGGACCCGTAGTCCAAGGATGAACTACTCACACATCTGTCTGGAGGCGGGCATGGTGGTGTAGAGCCCTCCGGCGATGATTCCCCTCTCCGGCAGGGTGCCGGGGAGAGCTTCAGAACCCTCCCGAACTAGGGTTGACGACGGCGGCGGCGACGGATGTTTTTCTGGAATTTTGATTGGGTACTTAGGGTTTTCTCGTCGGGGGGATTATATAGGCGAAAGGGCGGCGTCGGTGGAGGCCCCGAGGGGGCCACACCACCTGGTGGCATGGCAGACAGGTGGGCTGCGCCACCCTAGGGCGTGGTCGCCCTCTGGTGCGTCTTCGGCTCCCCTTTGGACTCCGTGTGCGTGACGAAATTATAAGATCCTGGGTTTTTGTCCCGTCCGATTACGAGAATATTTCCTTAAGTACTTTTCTGAAACGGAAAAACAGGAGAAAACAGGAACTGGCACTGGGGCATCTTGTTAATATGTTAGTTCCAAAAATGCATAAAAATGCTACAAGATGTAAACAAAACATGTAGCAAATGGTATGAAAACAAGCATGGATCATAAGAAATTATAGATACGTCGGAGACGTATCATGGCGACATAATTTCGAGTGGGAGCCAGTGAATCATCGTAAATCAAATATAAGGATAACATATTTCTGAGTGGGAGCCAAGTTTGGTTTCACAATTTAATATGTATATTTGAGTGGGAGCTTACAACATTTTGCGTACATGGAATTGTTTTGTGAATGTTGTAAATGGTGTCAGTCTAGGAACCTATGTGTAACTTATGAAGTAAATTTTGAATGACAAATATCTATTGAGATAGATGTGTTATGCGATAAAACATTAAGTCAGGATGATTTTACCTAGATAAGATTCTGAAGGAGTTCAAAATGGACCAAGTAAAGAAGAGTTCATTGCTTGTAAAAGATAGGTAAAATTTTGAGTTGATACTCAGTACAATAATGATGGTTGAAGGATATGTTTAATTCTATATGACTTGGTCATAGGTTTTAACATATAAGAACCATATTTTGTATTTGACGAAATGTGACCCAAGTTCTTGGTTGGAAGAACATGTTTCAGAGTGATGAATCACTCAACATGGAGATAAGAGAACTGTATCTAGAGATTGGTAGACTTGGATGAAGTCATGACACCAAACTAGATTGGAAATCTCGTAAAAGCAGAAGGGCAGCGAAAGCGTGATTGAAATATCGAAGTGGAATGCCTTGTGATAACCCCCAAGAGCAGGGGATCACTGTAGCACCTCTCAATGTGGAAGAAGGGTATCGATCCGCAGGAGCAAGAAGGAAAAGTTATCTATTCCCTACAACTAAAGTGTCACAAGTTTTAGTTGATTATGCACTAAACAAGTTTAAAGAACAAGATGGTTGATTTAATGGATGGAAGTTTAATGTAACAAAACAAGAATGTGAAAGTGTCCCAATCCTCTTCAATGCAAGAGGACAAGACAAAGGTGTAAACGGTGCTTGGAAATAAGGCCTAGGGATCATACTTTCACTAGTGGACACTCTCAACAATAATAATATAATTGAATACATAGATATTTCCTCTTCACTATGCTACCCCAAACTATCCTCTGGTTGGATAACGAACACCAATCCAATGTGTAGGGCTACAAAAAGCACACCTTAAAGTTTGTATTCCACATCTATGGAAACTTCATGCGGTCACTATCCGCATCCAAAGATAGTACTAACAAACACCACAATATCATAGAGACATCCAACACAAATAATAACTCATGATAAGTATTCATGTAATATTTAGCCTAAGAGCCACACACGGTGCACACACTGTCAACTTCACACCATGTGACAAAGGTGACTCCGGAAATCACATCAATAAAACCACTTGAGTAGCATAATTCATAAGATGATGAAGAGTAACATCTATGGATTCAACTAGATTACAAAGCTCATGATCACATAAAGATCACACCATGGGAGAGAGAGATAAACCACATAGCTACCGGCATGAGCCCTCAGCCCCGAAGGAGACTACTCCCCCTTCATCATGGAGATGGTGGAGACGTCGTTGGGGGAGATGGAGACCACCCCGGCAGCGCTCCGCTGGAGTTTTCCCCCTCCAATCTGCAGCTTCTGATCTCTGTTTCGGTGTTTCTCTATTTGCGGCCGCCCCCTCGTGAAACTCCTCGGGGGACTATTTATGCAGTCGGTTTTAGGTCAAGACGAAACCAGGGAGAAGAAGATCAACGGCATCGGAGCCACCAGGGGGAAAAGGGGGGTGCCTCACGCGGCCAGGTGCAGGGGCTGCGTGGGCCCACCCAATTTCTTCCTCGGACTTCCTTTTTCGCGGATCCTTGGCTCGTACGTCTTCTTCCTTCCAAATATTGGGCCCCGTAAAATCTTAGGTCATTTGGACGTCGTTTAGGTCCCTGAAAGTCAAAAACATGGAAAAAGGGGTTTTTTCTGGTTCTGCAGGGTTAATTCCAAATAAATGGGGAAACTGTGAATTATCCCAAAAATCAATATAAAACAATGATATAACCCTTATATGATGCAAATATGATTTAAATATGAGAATTATAATGCAAAGTTCATGTATGCATTTTACATGCATCAACCATCCCCAAGCTTAACCTATACTCGTCCTCGAGTATGAAGGTGATAAAACTAACATGGACTTTGCATTTTAATTCTATCAGTGGATATCAAAGATGATTATTATTGCTACATAGAGTCAAATGATTCATTCTTTATAGGAGTAGCAATATGCAAGATAGATTATAAAGTGATATCAAATATTCAATGCAAGGATGTTCAATGATAGTTCACAAAGTGTAACATAAAAGATAGTAATATGGACCACATGTATGCAATATGATAAGTAAGAACATCCTACATAGGTCATAGAGTGAAGATGAAAATCTGAATATAAAAGGTGGACACTTTGGAAAAGATATATAAATGAGTAGAGGTAAAACATGCATAAGTTTCATCTATCCTCCAAACTATTCTACTTAAGTTATTGATTGCAATGGTAATACTTGGTGTCAAGCTCTCATTCCCCTATCATAGCATCTTGAATGATTAAAATTTAATGTGAAAGCAAATATGAGTAGTGGCCTTGATAAAGCAAAGGTTAGATGTCTCATGCCCCTTGAATACAAGTACCTACACCATGATTACTCATCTTGGGAAACAAAGCAAGTTTAAGTTATCTATCATTGTAAGTAATAATGGTATCATCAAGAGCCTCAACTGGGTACCTCTTGTCCCATGATATGGATCAAGCCCACATCAAAACAACAAGACAAACAAACATAATGAACAACCTCAACACCCTTTTTATTTACCACTTGATATAGCTTTTTATTGTAGGGTGTATCATAGAAAGTTCAAAATAGCATGTAAGTAAATTTCCACCATGAATGATGCATGGCTTAGATTAGCGGCCCAGGTTTCTCTCTAACCATTTATACAAACTCATTTAAACTTACTCTATTTCCACATTATTTCACCATGATAGGCATCCATAAACAAAAGTACATGATATCAACTAAATAAATGATGGAACATGTTGAAAGCTTTGCATGTGACAGCACATATGGGCTAACTCCCAACCTTAAACATTTATCAAGCCACTATCATCATAATATTAATCACAATGGTTCATGTGTTATTAAATGCAAGTAAAGTGTGCATCAAGTTCGCGAGAGCTTTTTAACCAACTTTTCCCATTACAATAAATAACATAATCATTTTTATTTAGAGGTATAGGTAACACAAATAACATGATAAACATACTCGGAATAGCATAAAGCTAATAGGTAGATATGGTGGACTCTCTGGAAAACTTTGGTTGAAGGTGTTGAGAACAAGTTTTTACTTGTTGGAATTTTTGGGCTAGCAAAAGGGAGAAAGATGACCATCTAGATGCATGCATGAGTGTCCATAGAACTAACTAATTCATGTCAATCAAGGTGAAATAACATACAGCATCAAAACATGAATAAAAGATAGCTCATGATAAAACATTTGCAAATTATTACTCATAAAGAAGCTCAAGAATCATTCAACTATATGTGTCATTAAAAATTAGCTTAGACATCCCTTTTCCCAATACAATAAAAGCATGCAAGATATTTCAACCCATATTTCCAGTAGCTTTCTCATATATAAATGATAGTGTGGTGGTCTCACAAAATAAAAATCAAAGCAAAAACAAACAAAAAGACGCTCCAAGTTTATGCGATAAAGTGTTTCAAATGAAAAACAGAAGTTAGACGTGTGCAAAACGAGAGTATGTTGGTTCAGTGGGGATGTTCTCCATATCTCCAAGCTTATGGTTTTCACCATTCTTGGATAACTCATGGTGCATCTCCTCCAATCCCTGTGAAAAAACTTCAAAACACTGTTTCTCCCATTTCTTTTCTATGGGGTGATATTAGTAGAGATAAACAAATAGGCTTCTTTCTGCATATAATCCATGGACTAAAATACATATGAATGTTCAGAAAGTGTATAGTTTTGTATGCCTACTCATAAACTCAATTGCATCAAAAAGATTCAACTCGAAAGTTCAAACTATGCATAAAACAATATGGGACAGAATCTGTCCAGAAAAACAGCAGCAGCAAAACGTATTTTTCTGTCCTACTTAGACTCGTCTAAAAATTCTGAAAAAATTCAGGCATATAGAGGGTGAAAAGTTGCAGTTACAGTAAAAATCTCAGCTCATTCGGAGTTACAGAATAAAAATGAAAAATCAAACCGTGCACAGACTTCGTGCAGGAATAAAATCTCCGAATAGAAATAGCAACCTTTTCAAACCAAAATAGGTAAAACTTGGCACTTTATTAAAAATTCCAGAAACTAAACTAAAAACTAAGTCTCTTGTTACAGCAAGAGGACACAATAAAAACAACCGGGTTGCCTCCCGTAAAGCGATTTCTTTATAGCCATATAGCTAGGCTTACTTACTTGGTATCAAGATGGTTGGAGTGAGGTGGCTTGGCATCCCCAAGATTGAATTATTGTACTTATTTGATATATGTAAGGTGAGCCCATGCAGAATAGGAAATAAAATCATAAAGAGCTCACCACAATACATTAACCCATTAACTTTTAAGTCTAACTCTTTTCCTATGCATTGGCATTTTATAAGAGAATAAATCAATAAAGCACAAGTGACTAGCATAAGAAGGCAAAACAAGTGGGACTTCAAAAGTTTCAACATAAAGAGAGGAAACTTAATATTATTGAGATATTTAGAGACATGTTTCCCTCTCTCATAATAAATTTCAGTAGCATCATAAGCAAATTCAACAATGTAACTATCACATAAAGCATTCTTTTCATTCATCATCATAAAAATATTATTACTCTCAACATAAGCAAAATTCTTCTCATTAGTAACAATGGGAGTAGGATCATCATAAAGAACTCGAATATGATAGACAAGTTGTATATTAGAGGAATGGTTTTGGTCAATCCCTCTATAATTATGACAAGTTTCATGAGGATGATTGTAATTATAGTCTATGTCATAGTATTCTTTATAATAATTATCAAAGACTGGAGGCATAGTATCATCATAAGCAATGGAATAGCTATCTTCCCAAGTGTGTTCATTTGTAAACATATCATCATAATTTTTACTAGAAGGAGAGGTTTCAAATATATAATCATCAGTAGCAAAAGGATTTTCAAACACCTCATCCCCAAGCTTAGAGCTTTCCATGTCATCATTGGAGAGAACATGGATAGTACTAATAGTATAACAATTAATAACATCATCATTTTCAGAATTGGTACCAAAAAGATTTTCAATATCAAAAGTAGTGTGCTTTTCCCAATCATTATCACTACTATAAGTAACAGGCATAGGATCATCATCGAATTCAGACTCATCAGCAGCAACCATAATAGGAGCAACATGCTTAGGGGAAGACACCGTTTCCTCTCTCCTTTTACTCCTCCTCTTCTTCTTCTTTCCCTCCTCAGGAGGGAGAGGCTTGAAAAGAGGCTTCTCCACATACCCTGGTTTATTGTCAGAAACAATAGAAGAAACTAGGGAGGATTCCTCCTTTTCATTAATAAGAGTAAAACAAACATTAGTCCTTTCATATTTTGGTAAAGCCATTCCATCTTTTATGATATTTTGTATGTAAGTGTTGTCATGGCAATTATTAACACAATAGAGATAACATCCATGCAACACACTATTCATATCAAAAGCACTCATATCTAATGAAGAAGTTTTTCTTGATAACTCTTCACACCCCAAAAATAATGTAAGTTCATCATGTTGATTAGGAGTGATCATGTTATCACAAAAGTCTCTCGCAGTACTCATATTAGAACCTGAGCATTGGAATTTGAAATGACCCTCTTCATTGCAAAGTTCACAAATAAAAGGATAGAGGGCACAAACTTTTTCATCAATATCACTTAGAGCTCTGTACCATGTTGTAGTTTTTTCATTCCTATGATGAATACAATATTCCTCTTCGATTTTATAAGTGCTCCGCAAAAATTAACATGCTTATAAGAAATAGTATTTTCAGAAGTTTGAGCATGTTTATTGCAATCATTAGTAACAATTTCATCTTCCATGCAAGTGTCTTTGAAAGGTTCATGATACAATTCCCAATTTTCTTTAGGAATATTTATATGAGAAGCAAAGGTTTTACAGCAATCAACAAAAATTTGAGAATCAAGACCAAATTTAGCACTAAGCCCATGAAAATTAGCAGTTTCAGCGAAAGACTTAATGCAATCATACTCATAGTTTATACCTAATTCATTACCTTTGTCGTTCTCCCAATCTTCGGTATTGCGTTGAATTGTTTCAAGAAGACCCCATTTAGCTTCAACCTTCTTGCTTGTGAAAGAACCCTCTGAACAGGCATCTAGATAATCCTTGTAATGACCTGAAAGCCTTGCATAAAAATTAGTAACAATTATTTCCTTAGGAAGCTCATGGTTAGGACATTTGAGTATTAATGTTTCCAGTCTTCCCCAAGCTTGAGCAATGCTTTCTCCCTCATGAGGATAAAAATTGAAAATGTAACTCCTAGCTAGATGCACTTCATGAAGAGGATTAAATTTCGAGTAAAAGAGAGATTCAAGCTGTTTCCAATTTGAAGGACGATCATCCAGCATCCTATACCACTCCTTTGCTTTGTCCTTAAGTGAAAATGGAAATAATTTCCTCATGACATCTTCTCTTGATAAACCTGCAACCTTAAACAACTCACAAAGTTCTGTAAGTTTCAACAAGTGATCATGTGGATGGACTTTTCCATCCCCTGCATAACATTCATCCATAACCATTTCAACAATTTCCATAGATATTTCAAAAGGAATGCTTTCAGTAGTTGGATTTAGAACATCAGAAGCATCATTAGAATTATCACATATGGGAGACAAAATATTATCAGAGCAGATTTTTTTCTCCAAAGCTGGGGAACTAAAAAGATCATTTTCATATAAACTAGCTTCCCCAAGCTTAGACTTTTCCATAGCATTAGGAATAATGGTGTTCAAAGAATTCATGCTAATAGCATTGCCATCACTATTATGCAAACAAACTCCCATTGGTTTAATTATCTCTTCAAAAGCATCATGTCCTAATTCAATATAAAGTTCATAAAGATCTCTAATTTTTTTGTTGTTTTCCATTTTCTATTTTTTTGGGTTTTTGATAAATGCAAAACTGAAAGTAAAACTAAACTAAATGCAAAACTGAAAATAAATATCTAGTGCAAACAAGAATAGAAACTTAAGCGCTACGCTCCCCGGCAACGGCGCCAGAAAAGTACTTGATAACCCCCAAGAGCAGGGATCACTGTAGCACCTCTCAATGTGGAAGAAGGGTATCGATCCGCAGGAGCAAGAAGGAAAAGTTATCTATTCCCTACAACTAAAGTGTCACAAGTTTTAGTTGATTATGCACTAACAAGTTTAAAGAACAAGATGGTTGATTTAATGGATGGAAGTTTAATGTAACAAAACAAGAATGTGAAAGTGTCCCAATCCTCTTCAATGCAAGAGGACAAGACAAAGGTGTAAACGGTGCTTGGAAATAAGGCCTAGGGATCATACTTTCACTAGTGGACACTCTCAACAATAATAATATAATTGAATACATAGATATTTACTCTTCACTATGCTACCCCGAACTATCCTCTGGTTGGATAATGAACACCAGTCCAATGTGTAGGGCTACAAAAAGCACATCTTAAAGTTCGTATTCCACATCTATGGACACTTCATGCGGTCACTATCCGCATCCAAAGATAGTACTAACAAACACCACAATATCATAGAGACATCCAACACAAATAATAACTCATGATAAGTATTCATGTAATCTTTAGCCTAAGAGCCACACACGATGCACACACTGTCAACTTCACACCATGGGACAAAGGTGACTCCGGAAATGACATCAATAAAACCACTTGAGTAGCATAATTCATAAGATGATGAAGAGTAACATCTATGGATTCAACTAGATTACAAAGCTCATGATCACATAAAGATCACACCATGGGAGAGAGAGATAAACCACATAGCTACCGGCATGAGCCCTCAGCCCCGAGTGAGACTACTCCCCCTTCATCATGGAGACGGTGGAGATGTCGTTGGGGGAGATGGAGACCACCCCGGCAGCGCTCCGCCGGAGTTTTCCCCCTCCAATCTGCAGCTTCTGATCTCCGTTTCGATGTTTCTCTGTTTGCGGCCGCCCCCTCGCGAAACTCCTCGGGGGACTATTTATGCAGTCGGTTTTAGGTCAAGACGAAACCAGGGAGACGAAGATCGATGACATCGGAGCCACGAGGGGGAAAAGGGGGGTGCCTCACGCGGCCAGGTACAGGGGCCGCGTGGGCCCACCCAATTTCTTCCTCGGACTTCCTTTTTCGCGGATCCTTGGCTCGTACGTCTTCTTCCTTCCAAATATTGGGCCCCGTAAAATCTTAGGTCATTTGGACGTCGTTTAGGTCCCTGAAAGTCAAAAACATGGAAAAAAGGGGTTTGCTGGTTCTGCAGGGTTAATTCCAAATAAATGGGGAAACTGTGAATTATCCCCAAAATCAATATAAAACAATGATATAACCCTTATATGATGCAAATTTGATTGAAATATTAGAATTATAATGCAAAGTTCATGTATGCATTTTACATACATCACCTTGCACTGTCGATTTGTGAGTCTACAACATATAGGAGTATATGATTAATTCGAGGATTAAAAGATGTAATATTTGGTTTGAGGAATTTTGTTCCAAGTTGAGTGATTTCCTGGTGCACATACTATGAGAAAGTCCACTTGACTGATCATACGTAATGTAGGCATAAATGGAAACAAAAGTCTCACTCTGCAATCAAACATATTAGTGTTCATCATGTGATGATAAAGTAATGTCAAATCAGGTGACATTAACGTATGTAAAAGACATATATATCTGCATAGTACAGAACATGGACAGAACGAGCAAACATGATCAGCAGTGAGACTCCATGGGTGTTGGATTGAGACAAATGTAAACTAGATTATTGACTCTAGTGGAAGTGGGAGACTGTTGGAAATATGCCCAAGAGGCAATAATAAAGTTGTTAATTATCATATTCATTTTTATGATAAATGTTTATTATCCATGCTATAATTGTATTAACCGAAAACAAAATACATGTGTGGAATATAAACAACAAAGTGTCCCTAGTAAGCCTCTTATGACTAGTTCGTTAGTCAAGTGTTGGTTAAGGTTTCCTAGCCATGGACTTGTTAAAGTCACTTGATAACGGAATCACATCATTAGGAGAATGATGTGATGGACAGACCCAATTATAAAGTATTGCAATTGATCGTGTCACGCAGTTTCATTGCCAACACTTTTAGTATATGCCAAGTATAGTTTCCTTAGACCATGAGATTATGTTACTCCCGTTTACCGGAGGAATGCTTTGTGGACATCAAACGTCACTTCGTAGCTGGGTGATTATAAAGATAGCTTTCAGGTATCTCCGATGGTATTTGTTGGGTAGGCATGAATCAAGACTGAGATTTGTCCCTCCATGTGACGGAGTAGATATCTCTGGGCCCTCTCGGTAATATAGCATCCTGAATTTTGCAAACATGTGACTAAGTGTTAGTCACGGGGATCCTATATTATGGACGAGTAAAGAGAACTTGCTGGGTAACGAGATTGAAATAGGTATGGTGATACCGACGATCAAATCTCGGGCAAGTAAAATATCATGAGACAAAGGGAATCGTATACGAGATTAATTGAAGATCCGGCATCGTGGTTCAACCGATAAAGAACTTCGTTGAATGTGTAGGAGTCAATATGGGAATCCCGGTCCCGCTATTGATTATTGATTAGATCATGTCTACATATTCTCGAACCCGTAGGGTCACACACTTAACACTCTGAAGTAGCTAGGGTTTTGATGAGATAAGATGGTATGAACGAATGGTGATTCGGAGTCTCGGATTAGATCCTAGATATCACGAGGAGCTCCGGAAGAGTCCGGAGATAAAGTTTTCATATAAGGAAAGTGGTTTCTAGGGTTTCGGAAATGTTCGGGAATTTTCTGGCAGGGTACCGGGAAGTTTCTAGAAGGTTCAGGAAGGTTCCAGAGTGGGACCCCCTGTCATCAGGTGTAGCGCCCCGACCCCAGAACTATACAATGGAACGTTGTGTAACCGGTCATGCTACACAATTGAGGGTTACTGGGTTTACCAATCCCAGGCCAATACTCCTTGGCAGGTGTGCTCGGAATGGATCATCGGCACACAACACCTCAATCATGCCATAAGCTCAGACATCGCTTCCATGTATAGTAAAGAGACCGAGACTTGTGGAACGAACTGGCACATCACAGACTCTACGACACAAAGATATCATAGTTCAACTCATATAATTGAGAAGATAGCAAATGACACATCAGAGGTCACTGACCCATCATTACAACACGCGGAAGCAAATTAAAGTTGTCTAAACAACAAGATCCAAATTATGGCCTAAGAGGCCTACAGATAATTATCCCGTGCCAGCCTGTTCCATGACGTCCCAAGCTGCCACCTGGGAACCCCAGACTACTCGTCGAAGTCAACATAGAACCCACCTTCCAGTTCGGTGGCGTCCTCCTCTGAAACAAATAATAATCAACAAAGCAAGGCTGAGTACGACGTACTCGCAAGAATTAGTAGGGCGATATAGGCCCGATGACTGACGGAGGCTCTAAAGCTTTATATGTATTTCTTTTGCATAAAGCTAAGTTTTCATAAACCAAACATAAGTGACACGAGGCATTCGTCTACTCAGAATAGTTTTCCGAAAAGGGGTAAGAGAGTAACATTTGTCATCACTGGTTCTCGTCGAACCCTTTGGTAACCATCACCACTCATCTCCACCAAAGGCACTCCCTCGAATCACCCTCGAGGAAATGAACCTTTCATCACATGTTGGATTGCAACCTCTAGCTGCCATATCAATTAGGTTAATGTTATCTATGAGCTAATCCGCCTTTCCCAAGAGTTCGTCCATAACCGCGGACACGGCTTTTCGAAAAGATTTACCCTGCAGGGGTGTACTAATTTACCCATTGGTACCGTCTGGCTCACCTAGTTGGCCCTCTTCCGGGGAAGGCCGGCAAGCAGGCGCGGTTAAACCTTTACCTCGCGTGAGACTATCCAAGAGTCATCTGTGGCCACAGGGCAAGTTTACCCAGCCTCAGCCCCTGCCCCATCGCCACATCCTAAACACCACCATCCTCATCATTTCTTTTTCCGCTCACACACACGGCAAATGGAAATAGCAAACTAGAGGACCCTTGGATACGCCCGCACAAGTTATTCAGTTAGTGAGGCGCCCATACACCCACCAATGGCAGCACGCTCGTTTCTTGGTTCTAGCTAAAAGCACTCTCAGCCTAGGCGGCAGGAATGAGGCAAAACACCATCCCCGATGACAACTCATCCAAGCCTTTTAGCAAATTAATTATCCACCACAAGTAAACATCATGTCCAAACATTCCACCACCATTCGTAATAATGGAATTAAATCACCGGACAAGAATATATTATTTGACTAGCATGTATAACAACAAATATATCTTTGTCTCCGGCCAACACATCAAACCTAGGGTTCATAGGAGGGGAGGCATGTGATGGTTCAGGGGATAAACATGCATTCATAGGATACTCTACATCTTGATCAAAAGAGACATTTGAATCGCATGCAATATTCTGGTGGATAAAATAAGTTTGTAAAACAATAGGATGCTAGATGCCAAGAAGGTTAGGTTAGTTCTTGCCTTGCTGGTAGTACTGGTCGCGCTGGTTGTCAAGGTATTGTGGTGGAACCTCGACTCCAGAATCTACCGAAACACAAACAATACAAGAAAGGAATAAATAACACGAATACAAGGTGCAATGCACAATCATGATGATATGGACATATTATGCATTGAAAAGGTATTGGGCATGTCCCACAAGTTAAATGGAACCCCTAAATTAAATATCACGATTAACGGGTTAAAACTCCATCTTTAACTTAGTGATTTGCGTTATTTATCAAAACGTCCAGTACTGAAATATGGGTCCTAAATGCATGAAAATGACATTATTAGATAGGTATTAACCTACTGATCGTTTTGGTACTTCGTTTGCAATTTTCCGATCAACGATGAATAAATGGTGATTTAAACGGTTATGCGATTTAAATCATTTTAACCAACCCAAAATGACAGCAAAGGAAAAGTTATGTTCATGCTGTGATGTTAACCTAGATAGATAGCATTTGTCGTGCTGGTCATTTTGGTATATCATTTGCAATTTTTGAAACAATATTTAACAAGTTATGGTATTTGAAATTAGGGATTTAAATCTGCCATTTTACTTAATTTAAATAAACAGCAATTTAAATGTTCATTAGTGCATGGAAATAGAACTAAAATGTAGATGTTGTTTTCCTGAACATTTATAGATCTTATTTATAATTTTTGGATCAAAATTCATAAAGTTATGGATTTTCCAAATTCAACATTTATTCTGCCATTTCTGTTTTTATTAAATAAAGGCAATTTAATTTGTCCAAATAATTTAAACAGAGGCACTAACAGATAGACATTTCTCTCCTGAGCAAAATGACATATTATTTGCATTTTTCTGAATTGTAAAACTCTAGATATTAATTTCCACAAATTTGAATAACTAACAGATGCTTTGCATTTCACATTTAAATTCATGTTTTTAAAATTCATTAGCATGGATGAGTCACATCATTGGTTAGGTTATGAAATTCTGAACATTTTGATATGTCATTTGTATTTTTAGGATTTACCATTTAACAGATATTGCAAAATCCAATTTTCTGTTAATTTCTGAAAATAGAAAAAAGATGAACTATGATGTCATCATGACGTCATCGAGTGGGCAGCGGGATGTTGAGCTTCGATTCGTCGGCTCTGCGCGAAATTGGACGCGGGCACCTAAGCTACGAGGTAGAGGAGGTGGAGAGGAGCACATGGGGGCGGCGGGATTGACCAAATGGTCACCGGAGCGTTGCCGGCGACCATGGCAGCGGCGGCCGGCGGCGGGGCATGGCGAGGCGACAGTCCAGAGAGGGAATGGGGAGGGAGGAGAAGGCCAGGAGGACCAGTGGCTCACCAGGGAGCTCATGCCGTGGTCGGAGAAGCAAGGGGAAGTCGGCCGGCGGCGATTTGGTGCTCGGACGCCGGCGGCAGAGGCGGAGACGAACGGGATGATCCCGGCGAACCCCCAGCGTCCTAGCACGCGCGAGTCGACGGGGAGGCAAAGAAGAGCTCGGCGGAGCTGGTGGCGGTGTCGGCTTGGCTCCGGGCGGCCGGAGTCGTCGGCGATTGAAGCGGCAAGGCGGCGGCGGCGGCAGGAGCTCGAGCTAGGGTTCGGTTAGGGTTTCAGGGAAGCAAGGAGCAGGGGGAGAGAGAGGAGAGGGAGAGCAGCAGGGAGCTTCACTTATCCACCAGGGGGGCCTCGGCATGGTGCAGGGGAGGACGACACGGCGACATGGCGCCAGTGGCGGTGCGGTGGCGACGGCAGCACTGGGTCGCTACAGAGGAAGAGGGAGCTGACAGGGAGGGGCCCTCATGTCAGGGTTTTAAACTTTTTCCATTTTTCTGTTTTCCCCTTCTTAATAACAGCAGACTTTAGGGATTTATTTGGGCCACTTTAACATTTTGGAAAATTTTGAAAATATTCAGGTGACCTCTCCATATCATTTAACAACTCCACAAAAATTGGTGCTGCCAAATAAAATGTTTAGAAACAGATTTGTTCATAGAGTTAAACATGGCCATTTGATAAATTCCAAAATGTATTTAATTGGAGCAATTAAGCATCTTCAAAAATAAGGAAAATATTCATGGAGGCTCTCACAATAATATTGAAGCTCCCCATGATTTTAGTTTGAATTTTGAGGAGTTGAGCTTGGAGTCAAAATTCATCATTTGTTTAAACCAATTTTGAATTCCAAAAATATTTCTTTGCTTAGCAAGCAATCGTCTTTGACAAAGATTTAAACAGATATATTCTTGGGACTTCCTGGACAATTTGGGAATTCCAGAATACTTTGGTTTGCTAAGTTGAGCAAATGCACTTGACGTGGGAATTTTGTGGAAGTGTTTGATTCCTTTTAATGATTTCCATTGTTTGCAATATTTAACTTAGCAATTTAAATATGTATGCCATGATGCAATGAAAATAAAAAGTGAAAATTTGGCCCATATTTTAGGGTACCAAATCTGGGCTGTTACATCAGGGCCCACATGCACCAAAGTGGGAGTGCAGCAGACCATGTGGGCTGGCCGCACCAACCCCACAATTGGCCCATGCGGCCAAGGATGGATAGGGGGGCAGAACCCTAGGTGGACTTGGCTTGGGAGCCAAGCCTCCCCTTGGCCGACGCCCCTAGAAGGCAGGCGCCTTGGGGGACAAGGCACCTTGCCGCCGGCCCTAATAGGGATTGGGGCTGCCCCCCCCACGCGCCCCTCACCTATATAAGGAGGGGTGCGGCACAAGGGGAGGTGCTCCTCAACCCTAGCCGCACCACCCCCTGCCTCCTCCTCACTCTCGTGCACGACTTGGCGATGCCCTGTCCGTGGGAAACCTCCACCATCACCACCACCACGTCGTCGTGCTGCTGAGATCTCACGAACCACTCCCTCCTTGCTTGCGGGATCAAGAAGAAGGAGTCTACATCGAGCTGAACGTGTGGATACCGCGGAGGTGCTGCTCGTGTGACGCTTCATCGGATCGGATAATACATCTCCTCGCGACTAGAGAAGTCTAGTTGCGGGGATCGACAGACCAACCCCTGCATCGACAAAACACGTTTGATCGTTCTTCAAGGGTAAGAGATTGGATCTCACCTTCGTTGCCTTCGTCTAATAGATCTAGATCCGTTGGGTTTCTTCCGCTTGTTTCGTAGGAAATTTTTTGTTTGTCTATGCAACGAACCCTTCATATACTACTAGTATTACCAGTAGGAGTAGTATTAGTACTAGTATTAATTTAGTAGTATTAGCACTTGTAATATTATTAGTTTCGTGGTTGAAGGCTATGTAAAAAAGAACATCTTTTGTGCTAATGAAATATTATATTTCCTAATCATCAAATTAAAGAATGTCAAAATAATTTCATAATTTCAGTCTTAATAGTCAGAATAAATGTCTATCATGATCTACATTAGGCATGCAGAGCGCGCAGACGAAGGAACGACGTAGTTAAAAAATGAATTATTTCTAAACTTGATGATGATTGAATAAATGTTATCACAACCAGTTTAAACATAAATGTTTAATCTTGTTGCCACTTCTATGGTCAAATAGCAATAGTCGGAAGTCTATTTGACTTTAGAAGAGCACCAAGCTAAACATTCACAATGAATGCAGCGCGCAGACTGCTTATAAACTGCTTGTTCACCCTCCAAACTAGCGAAGTGGGACTAAACATGCGTTCTGCAAGCAGGTGGGACTATATGTCCGGGCCCATACATCAGGCCAAGTAACGGTCAAACATTGTTGACCCGACGGAAACGCACAGTTTGACCGTCTTCGAGCCTCAAAAGAGCAAAGTGGGGAAAAAGCGTGGCTAGCTAACGAAGTAGGGATAGAACAAGGAGAACTAAGGGAAGTAGTGCAGGAAAATAAAAAACCCATGATTTTTCTCTTTTTTCTTTGTTGAGAGGGGCATTTTGGCACCCGGGTGCACCTGCACCCGGTATGCTTTTTGAAATTTAAAAAATATGAAAATATTTTGAAAAAATCTGAAAATAATTGGACACAAACATTCGCAAGTAACGAACACTCGTGAAAGCTTCCGACAGAAAATAACACTTTTTATGCTCTGTGCAAAAAAGACAAATTTCTGAAAAAAAACATACTCAGAAATTTTTCTTTTTTGCACAGACCAGAAAAATTGTTATTTTCTATTGAAATTTTTCACGAGTGTTCGTTACTTTCGTATGTTTGTGTACAAGTTTTTGCAGATTTTTTAGAACCATTTTCGTATTTTTAAAAATTCAAAAGGCATACCGGGTGCAGGTGCACCCGGGTGCCAAAGTGGATTTCCGTTTTTCTTTACTCTTTGTTTCCAAACATTTGTTGTGCACTATTTAAAATGGATTGGAATGAATCAATCCAGCTAGCTAGCTCGTCGTGTGAGTTGCACTAGCCACTCCGCGAATTGAATCAATCAAACTAGGTTCCGCACGTATGTGGCCGTCGCTGACAAATTCCCGCACGCGGCCCCTGTGCTTTTTCCTCATTGAGACACGTGGCGGATCATCCGCGTAGGCGCTGCGCGTGCTGCGCCACCTCTAGCCCCTCCCTCTAGTCGTTCCCTATATTTTTATTCTGGATGTGTTACTTTCTTAATCTTATTTGAAAAGAAAATATATATTGTTTATGGTAAATAAAAGGTTACGTTTCATAATTTCTGCCACATCTTTGTATTTATAATCAGTTAGGATTCAAAAAGATGTCTTTTTTTCTTGTTACTTCTTTATTAACTGTTTCTGTAATCCTTATGTAATTTTGTTTTCACTCTAGGAAAAAGCTAGGAGGAAGCGTCGCACATTGTGGCTCCGTATGCGACAGTTGATTTGCATGTGTTTCCCTATAAGAGACATCGTCCAATTAATTTAGAATTTTATAAATTTAAATAATTTATCTTCTAAACCATTGTTCGCTAAATTTGTCTCGACGAGGGTTTCAATACTAGACCCATTGTTAATATATTTTGACGAGATTTTTCAGTACCAATTACCAGATTATCGTACTATGGCCACCAGATTAGCACCAAATAGTTATCATGATAATTATACATGGTTAATAAATAGATTATTACATGTATTTAGACATTTCTGACACATACATACTGAGTCTGACGAACTTTTTCTGTCACACTAGCTACTAGATTGAAATACTATGGTTATGAGATTAACATCGAATAATTGTCATGATAATTTTACATGGTTATGAGATAAAAAAATTAGACTTTTTTAACATTGCAATGATATGTACAATTAGAGATCAAGAGTTCGACTGCTTCAAGACCTGAGAGATGGTATCATTACGCACAAAGTTGTATCGTGCAGTCTTGCATTGGTGTAGAATGTTGTACATTAACTACGGACGAAAAAAAGTTATCAAAATATGGCAACATGAAATATATATAGTTTTGAATATCTCGTCGCGACAAAGCCAACGATGAAAACGGGATCAATCTGATTAACCGTTTGGGAGATAAAACATTTTTAATTTAATCGTCAAAGAGAATCTAGACAATGTCATCCCTGATGTCACTGCATGCATGCATGGAAAGAATCCGCCGCATGGGGCTAGTATTTTTGTGGCGCCGCTGGTTAGTCTCCTCCTTCAATATACTTGGTATGGAGGAAAATACCCTTATGGAGGTTTTAAGCTATATGTACTGTGGCAAATTGGCTACAACCGACATACTTTTCTGCTTGACATCTTGATGGAAATTTGAGGTTCTATCCTGCATGAGGCATTGTAGTGGGCTGTTCACAAGCTTTCCAATGACCATAGAATCTTAGCTGCTCTACAGGGACTGCCCTTATTCGATTTCAAATTTGAACATTTTATATTTTTATTAATATACTTAAAGCTTTGAATCATATCTGCAAGTTGTATGCATCTGTTATGTGTTCGGAACCGAAGATCCCAAGGTGACATGATTGAGCTATAAAAGGGGAAAACTATAATATATCGATTACATGTGCTCATTGAGTGTTCATATTGTGTTCCGATGCTTTATAAAATGAGTACCTTAATTATCCTACGTTTTTTATTGGCCTCACAAAATTGGGAGGGTAGGACAAAAGATGTTGTGCAAATTCTTATTGCAAAAACGTATGACTATATTTGGAACACACGTCTACATATGATTAATGAATTAAATTCTATATTTCTTGCCATGTGTTATAACTATTACATGATCGATCTTATCCATGCAACACACATTTACCCATCCCCGTGTCTACTGTTACTTCACTATTGTTGCTACTAATAAATTATGTCACGCAAGTATTTACCTAGGTGTAGTTGAATTGACAACTTAGTTGCTAAAACTTATAAATATTTTTTGATTCCCTTTTTGTCAAATCAATAAATTTGGGTTGAAAACACTTTCCTCGAAGACAGTTGCGATCCCCTGCACTTGTGGAGTCATCACCCACGGACCGTAGTTGGGGAGTAAACCTTCTACCAACGCACCTTGCACTTGCCCAGACCGCGGCATCCTCGTCGATTCCCCAGATGATCGGAGAGAACGAGCACTTGTTGATGTTGATTCCTAGACCAGTGTCACCGGAGAGGCAAAGAATTCCGAAGAGGTAGTCGACCCCATCGCGGACATGGTTTAGGAAGATGACCGCATCGCCGGCATAGAGGCTTGCCCTAAGCTTTATCCCTCATAGGCAGAGGGGAGAGATCGCCGACAGTAGTCGCACATTCCAGCAACCGATGAATCAGATCAATGGCTAAGATGAAAAGGAGGGGTGACAGGGGGCACCTGTCACAGCATGCGACGATGCAGCATGGGAGGCCCCGTCGTGCCGTTGAGGAGGATGACAGAAGATAGCCGTAGATGGAAGGAGGGAAGTCCAGTCGCACCAGCGAGCGTACAGAGAAACCCCAGATGGTGCATGAGTTCGAGCAAGTACTCCCGAGAGATAGACTCGAATGAGTGGGCGAAGGCGAGCTTTAACAGCAGGGCAGACTTTTTCCTTCGATGCAGCGTCGGAGACAGGTTCCGAACGAACAAGAAATTATCATGAAGGCACCAGGTTTTGAAGAACTCATAATGAGTGCTCAAATCGGACAAGTCCGGACGTTTTCGTAGACAAATGAGGGGTTAAATTTGTTCAGTCGGGTTGGAGATGCTATAAGGAAGGTTCGTCTAATTAAAAAAAAAGTTGAAATTTAAATTTTGTACCACGTGGTAAGTTTGGTTAGCAAACATATATACATGGTACGTATTTCCATGTCAAAAAGGGGTTCAAATATTATTAGCGGAGATCGTATACAATTCCAATTATTTGTTTCATGTAACGCAAATCCGCTGTGTCGGTGTTATTAGATGAACCGACCTCCGGGAGATTTGATTGAATCTGTAAACATCAGATGCGATCGGAAACGCGCGGTGCAGCGGAACCCTAACCCGACTGGTGACGGCCATGGCCACCATGCATCTATAAGAGATCGATCCAGCCTCCAAACCCTCGATCGCCAACAAGAACAACCACCCGTCGTCGCACGTACCTGCGAGATCAATCTTTCGCCGAGCTCGCACGCACCCGTCCGTGCGAGATCAATCATATCGATCATGGCGTCCCGCGAGAACAACGACAAGGAGTACTACAGCAGCCAGGACGATGAGGCGGACGACGACGACCAGATGAGCTACCGTTCCGCCTCCAACGACAGCGATGCCGGCGAGAGCGACGGCGATGACGACATGTAC
This sequence comes from Puccinellia tenuiflora, assembly GCA_012064385.1. Classification (NCBI taxonomy): domain Eukaryota; kingdom Viridiplantae; phylum Streptophyta; class Magnoliopsida; order Poales; family Poaceae; genus Puccinellia; species Puccinellia tenuiflora. Next base: position 245,278 of record QRDG01000504.1, on the reverse strand, counting down.
GACGACGACGATGATGATTGTTATGTTGACGAGGACGAGGCGGAGGAAGAGCGGAGGGAGCGGGTGGGGCGCTACGCGGTGCTGAACATGGATGCGGTGCGCGCACGGCAGGAGGAGCACACGGCGCGGGTGGCCGACCTGGTCGCGCTCCCGCCGGCGCTCGCCGCCGCCGTGCTCCGGCACTTCAAGTGGAGCGCCGCGGCCGTCGATGACGGGTGGTTCGCCGACGAGCAGAGCGTCCGCGACGCCGTCGGCCTGCCCCCGTACTCCGCCGCCGGCGTGACCGCCAACGCCGCGCCGCTGACCTGCCTCATCTGCTTCGACGTCCACCCGGCCGGCGCGATGCGTTCCGCCGCGTGCGCAGCCCACTTCTACTGCTGCGGCTGCTGGAGGGGCTACGTGCGCGCGGCCGTGGGGGACGGCGCTCGCTGCCTGTCGATCCGGTGCCCGGACACGTCCTGCTCCGCCGCCGTCGTCAAGGACCTGGTCGACGACGTCGCCGACCCAGGAGACGCGAGCCGGTACGCTGAGCTCCTCGCCCGCTCCTACGTCGAGGAGAGCAAGAAGCTCCGGTGGTGCCCCGCGCCCGGGTGCGACCACGCCGTGGAGTTCCTCGACGGCGAGCGGTGCATGGAGCAGCTGGACGCGGAATGCGCGTGCGGCCACGGCTTGTGCCTCGGCTGCGGCGAGGAGGCGCACCGCCCGGTGCCCTGCGACACGGTGCGAAAGTGGATTGTGAAGAACTCGTCGGACTCGGAGACGGCCAACTGGGTGCTGGCCAACACGAAGCACTGCCCAAAGTGCCACCGGCCCATCGAGAAGAACCAGGGGTGCATGCACATGACGTGCTCGGATCCGTGCCGGCACGAGTTCTGCTGGCTCTGCCTGGGAGACTGGTCCAACCACAACACGGCCAACTGCAACAAGTACCAGGCGGCCAAGCGGGAAGGCAAGTTCAGCGAGGAGGATCTCCGGCGCCAGCAGGCCAAGGCGTCCGTCGACCGGTACCTGCACTACTACGAGCGGTGGGGCGCGCACGAGCTGTCGCGGCACAAGGCGCTCCAGGACCTGGCGGCGCTGGCCTCCGGGGGGAAGCTGGAGGTGGCCGCGGCGGCGTTCGGGGTGCTGGAGGGGAAGCTGAACTTCCTCAAGGACGCGTACCGGCAGGTGGCCGAGTGCCGGCGGATGCTCCGGTGGACCTACGCCTTCGGCTTCTTCCTCGAGGAGCCGGCCAAGCGGGAGCTCTTCGAGATGATGCAGAGCGAAGCCGAGACCTCGCTCGAGCGCCTGCACGGCTGCGCCGAGAAGGACAGGACGGACATGGTCACGCCGCCTGTCCCCGTCCGCGACGACGACGGCAAGCTTGTCCCACCCGTGGCCGACTTCGCCGCGGACAAGTATGTGCCGTACAGGCAGAAGCTGTTGTGGCTGACGCGGGTGACGAGGAACCACTTCGAGAACCTGGCTAAGGCGTTCCGGGACGGGCTCGCCGAGGTCGACACCACGGCGGCCGCCGTCAATGCCGCCAAGGCCGCTCAACGCCGCCAAGGCCGCCGCTGAACGCCAAGGCCGCCAATTGCTGGAGAAATTTTTTATAAGACCTGGTCTACAAACTAATCAGCCAGGAAACGACACCTGTCGATGTCAATCTCAAAGCACACGATCTAATTAACCCGGTAGAATCCTATACACGTACGTGTCTCTCCGCTTTGACTAGCATACCTATGATACGTACACCTCCTAGACAGTTTCTTTTCCGCTAATCTCGGACGGCGCGGCGGCGGCGCGATCATTGTCAGCCTGCTTCCTACGCGGCACCGCCGCCGACTCGCCGAGGTGCGGCACCGTCAGGCCAACCGCCGACTCGCCGAGGTGCGGCAAGGATTCAAGACCGCGACCTGCGAGAGTACGCGAGGGCTCAAGACCATGCCAACAGATCATCCGCTCCAGCCTCCAGGTGAATGAGAACATGCATCTTGGCGTATCATTTTTTCTTGAATTCAATCATTTGTTTCTTACGCGACCGTGCTGATCACTTAGCAGATCAACGACGAGGCTGAACAGGTAGTGCTGAAGTGCTCACAGATGTTCTAGTATTGGATTCGCCGGCCGGCCGGAGGTTCCACAACATACCTCCGGCTACCGAGACCATGGGCGAGACCAGCCGTTTGCCAACAACTCCGACCAAGACTCTGGACGCGAGCAACAATCCGACGAATAATCCTAACATGGAGTCACTCCATGGTGATCAAGTAAATTTCACTCGCTCATATCCTGTGTTTTTGTTCAACATGAATTATTAATCACTAGTTAGATAACTAAATAATTTTATTTCTTGCAGGCTGATAATGACAACGCATCATGTCAACATATTGTTCCAACAGTTGGGATGACTTTCTGGTCTGAAGAAGATGCATATAAGTTTTATAATGCATATGCTAGAGCTAAAGGGTTCAGTATAAGAAAGTGCCACCTAAAACATAGAGCCGCCGCCGAGATGGAGAGCGGGGGCCGATGGGGCACTACAAGAAATATGTCAACTAGTGACCTTCTGTCAGTGACCTGAAAAAATTTGTCATAGATCTATGACCATTTTGAACCACTTGGTCATAAGCTGTTTTGGAGGGTCTAAATCCGAAAACATAACGACCAATTTGGTGAGAATGGTCACAGTCGCATTGCATGAATTGGTCATAACGTAAACAGCACTAGCCTACGACCTTTTTGCTAGCCGATTACGACCAATTTAAATGGTCATTCGTATTAATTGACAACCAACTCATCAATCTTGTCTACGTGTCAGTGCTTATGTGTCATTTTTTGCTTACGTGGCACTACCCAGCCATTGTTTTGACTCACTAACAGGTGGGACCCATCGAGACTTGTTGACTTATCTGAACGGTCGGACTAGAAGCCACAAATGACATGTGGGTCCCGCACACCAGCCCCTGCCCCACCTGACGTGCGGGTCCCACCCCAGACCCCCACCTGACATGTGGGTCCCACTCGTAGGAACCTGACATGCGGGGCCCTGTCCCACCTGACGTGCGGGTCCCACTTGTAGGAACCTGACTTGCGGGCCCCTGCCCCACCTGACGTGCGGGTCCCACCCCAAACCCCCACCTGACATGTGGGTCCCACCCAATCCCACCTCGTGTGGGTCCCACTCACCAGAACTTGCCCCTGCCGCACCTGACATGAGGGTCCCACCCCAGCCCACCAAACCTGTTCGGAATATAGCAAAAATCCGGGTGAGGCGGAGACTCGAACCCGCGTCCTTCTCCTCCTCCGTGGCTGTAGGTAACCACTACGCCACCGCACCATAGGTGTCCATAGAGCACATTGCACCTACTTAAAGCAGTCCTGGCGTGTGCTGGGCTTGGGCCCAGTGGGCTGTTTCAACTAGGCCGGTGCGGTCAGTTGGGCTCGGTTGGTTCACTTTTTTTTTTGTTCTTTTCTATTTTTTCTTTTATAACTTTTGAATTTGAACTCCAATTTCAACAAAATAAATTTTGTGAAATTTAGTAAATATGTCCTCTATCCTTATAAACTTTAAGGGACTGTTTTTAGTCAACATAAAATACAAAATACCACAAATCTTGTATATTGCATTATTGCTTTACATAGGGTTTTGAAGAATTTGAAATACAATTTTGGAATTATTTTTTAGATATAATTTCAAACATTAACCCTGGGTTTGGATATAAAAACATACTTAGGTATTTCAAACATTTCATACAAATTTATGCCGATTTCGCTGGAATTGGGTCTGATTTGAATTACGAGTGCCGCATTGTTTGGTCATGATTTTTTGCAAAAATCAATTTTAGATCCACAATATGTACTTTCTTTAGAGATATTTGGCGGTTTTTGCTGGATCAAAGTTATGGTTAGGATTAGGTTTAGGGTTAGGGTTTATGGTCACGGTTTCGGGGTAGGGTTAGGCAGAACTAATTCAAAAAAAAATCAAAAACATGGGAAAACTTCACATGGCATCCTTTTATGTGACCTACCACGTAGAAAAAATTATAAACATGTGTTATGGGAGTTTTTCTCAAAAATCATTCTCAGAAATGAGTTACGAGATACAAAGATGTATGGCTTTCGACTCAAATGAGTTAATTAGGGTATGACCTTTAACATAGCAAAATTTGTCGGAATGAGGCCATATTTGACACACTAGTGTATCTTGGTTGTAGAATAGTGTTGACTACTGGATTTAGGGTTTTCATTGAATAAAAACCCCATTTTCCATTTTTGAGTGTCAAAACAGGCTTTTTTTGTGAAGCATCTACCAAAACGGCTTACCAAAATAGGAACATACAAAGAGATAGAAAATAATAGACCACCTTAAATACATATAACCCTGGGTTTGGATATAAAAACATACTTAGGTATTTCAAACATTTCATACAATTTTTGTCGATTTCGCAGGAATTGTGTCTGATTTGAACTACGAGTGCCGCATTGTTTGGTCATGATTTTTTGCAAAAATCAATTTTAGATCCACAATATGTACTTTCTTTAGAGATATTTGGCGGTTTTTGCTAGATCAAATTTATGGTTAGGATTAGGTTTAGGGTTTACGGTCACGGTTTCGGGGTAGGCTTAGGCAGAAATAATTCAAAAAAAAATCAAAAACATGGGAAACCTTCACATGGCATCCTTTTATGTGACCTACCACGTAGGAAAAATTATAAACATGTGTTATGGAAGTTTTTCTCAAAAACCATTCTCAGAAATTAGCTACGAGGTACAAAGATGTATGGCTTTCGACTCAAATAAGCTAGGGTATGACCTTTAACATAGCAAATTTTGTCGGAATGAGGACATATTTGACACACTGGTGTATCTTGGTTGTAGAACAGTGTTGACTACTGGGTTTAGTGTTTTCATTGAATAAAAACCCCACTTTCCATTTTTGAGTGTCAAAACATGCTTTTTTTGTGAAGCAGCTACCAAAACGGCTTACCGAAAGAGGAACATCCAAAGAGATAGAAAATAATAGACCACCTTATAAGTACATATAACCCTGGGTTTGGATATAAAAACATACTTAGGTATTTCAAACATTGCATACAAATTTCTGCCGATTTCGTAGGAATTGGGTCTGATTTGAACTACGAGTGCCGCATAGTTTGGTCATGATTTTTTGCAAAAATCAATTTTAGACCCACAATCTGTACTTTCTTTAGAGATATTTGGCGATTTTTGCTGGATCAAAGTTATGGTTAGGATTAGGTTTAGGGTTAGGGTTTACGGTCACGGTTTCGGGGTAGGGTTAGGCAGAACTAATTCAAAAAAAAAAATCAAAAACATGGGAAACCTTCACATGGCATCCTTTTATGTGACCTACCACGTACAAAAAATTATAAACATGTGTTATGGAAGTTTTTCTCAAAAACCATTCTCAAAAATGAGTTACGAGGTACAAAGATGTATGGCTTTCGAGTCAAATGAGCTAGGGTATGACCTTTAACATATCAAAAATTATCGGAATGAGGCCAAATTTCACACACTGGTGTATATTGGTTGTAGAATAGTGTTGACTATGGGGTTTAGGGTTTCATTGAATAAATACCCCATTTTCCATTTTTTTTTGTGTCGAACCCCATTTTTTTGAAATCTTTATGCCGATTTCAAAATGCGGTCAAAATTGACGACAAGACCGTTCATTGCTAGGGGTTGAATATTGCGAAACTCTTTGTGTATCTCTTATAAAATAGATACTTTTGTACCTGAAAATGATTTTTTCGAAAAATCATGAGCAAACTACGAAGCACATGCAGTTTAAATTTGACCTGCTTCCTACCGAATCGGTAGAAATTTGTCTCTTTTATGAGAGGTGGATAGAAACCTGTTGACACAGAAAGATTTGGTTATTTGTACATTAAATATGGTCTAATATTTTTGAAAATTGGTGTGGTTGAAATCTGTAACATATTGTTGCTAGATGCTACACAAAAAATTCTCCTAGAGCAAAACCCTAAAAAAGATAGCCCAAATTTCCCTCCCACAACAAATTTTCCTCTCATAACCAAATTTTTTTTTGAACCAAGAGGCAAATGTCCTGCCTACCCAATTTCGAAGTGAAATGACTGGAATAGATGCATAAATTCGAGCACGCCACACCCAGCCTGGTACAATTTCGTAATTCTGTCATAGTACCAAATATAATCCGCCACGCAAAGCAATCCTCCTCCACCCCCTTCCTTTCCCGAACCCTAGCCGCCAGCCCCGTCCTTTTCCATGCTCGCGCGATCTAGATCCGCCCCGCCCCTTCTCCCATCGATCCTTGGCGTGTAGGATCCTTCCCACGACAACGATCCAAGCGACCCCAACCCTAAATCCCCTCGACGAGCACCGCCCCATCGCATCACCTCCCGAATCCTTGCATAGCTTCACCGAATTCTAGATCGGCAACCAAACCCGAGTCCCGACGATCTCTACCACCAAACCCTACCCCGCCGCCACCCACCTCGCCACCCCCGCCACGCCCACTTCCTCAAGATTGGCGACCTCGTCTTCATCCGCGCACCGAAGCAGTGCCCCTCGCTGGCCTCTGCCTCAAGGTCCTCAGACCCCGCGCCACTCCTCCTCTGGCGTCTGCAAGGCGCGTTGATCCTCTGGGTCTGCATCTTCCCCAGCGCGCGGATGCGGTGACCCTCGCCACCTCCGCCTCACCTACTTCCTCAAGGTCTCCAACCCCGGCGCCTCCCTCTCCTTCCTCCCCTTCGTCGTCGCCTCCAACTGCACCAGCGACCATCGCGCCTCCCTCCTCGATGATGGCCTCCAGAGCTCCCTGCTCGAAGATGGAGACGAAGATCCGACGAGGGAGTTCTCCTACAACTACAAGGGCCACATCTTCAACTACCTTGTCGTTTAGGCTTGAGTAAGTTCTCAATATGGTGAGATTATTGCATTGTTTGCTTGCTGCTTACCATGGTACCTATTGTTATTAGTATTGTTGATCCCGACCGTGAGCTTTAATGGTGTGGTAGAACAACATCAGGTTAATTTGTAGCAGTGAGGTCACTAATTTTTTTATGCAATGGTACCATTATGATTGGAATGGTAGCCAATTAATATTTAAGAATGTAATGATTAGATAAATGGCATGTTCCTTGTTCTCAGAAGCTCTTTTTGATTCACATCAAAATTAGACCTATACAGTAGTTGGCAAGATGAACATCTAGTGACTATTTAATTCAATCACGTAGCTGGTAGTATAATAGGTACTGTTGATTGAATATTATTCCTTGTACTCAAATGTGTATGATTTCTATGCTTGACATAAAAAGATGAGCTAAATGTTGTATTCCTGCTCTTGGCTGCATGGAGTTGCTTGTACTTGTGCTTATAATTTTGACTTCTGATTTCTTTTATTATCTGGTCGCTGGGTAGGGCAAACGCAGAGTTGCATATGATTGCTAGGTAGTGTAATTTACTGTGCCACTGTTTATCCTGGTGTTTTCCATTGTAACTAGTACAAATCTGTTGTCAGTCACCCCTCAAGGTATTATATAAGCATTCCTACTGATATGCTTCATTCATGCTAGTAATATAGTATGCAACTTCAAATTCACTATTGTTTACAGTAGAATCTTTTGCAAAATTGTTATTAAAATTTTCGTTGTTGTCTTTGTTTGTGTGCATGTTCGAGCGGCTTTTGCTTGACTAATCGATTGCCAATTCTAGTTTGATTCTTGCAAACTCAGTTTAGTGCTTCTGGTTGATGCAGGTGCACATTAGTGTTGTTGAGGATGTGATCTCCTCTTCGGCAGTAAGCGAATGGATTTGGCAAGGTCAGTTCTGTTATGTCATAATTATTATTTTGTGAAAGCAGTTCATGGGAAATTCCATGGTCGCATATTTTCTGATTCTATGCCATTCAGTCACTATCTGATGTTCTTGCCATCATTAAATGTTGTAAGTAGAGGTTAGAAATGCAGACTTGTGATGTTGTGCTGGGAGCACTCTTGCTAAAGTCATGAGTTAGATTTCATCTTCACACTTAGATTTAACTATTGGTTTACATTGAAGTTGTTGCAAGTGTCAAATTAGTGCACAGTGTGCAATATCTCCTTACTAATCTAGGTGGACATAAGCATCAGGCCATATGTTCTCTTATAAGCAAACTATAAGTTAGATTATACTAGTGCTATCATGATTTCATACTGCATGCCATTCATTTCTTAGTTTAATGTTCTATATGCTTCTGATGTGTGATCCTTCCAATGTTAGGTGATTTGTTTTTTGGAAGTTGGAAGAGGAAGACGATGAAGCGTTGGTGTTATCTATCAATCTGTCTCGTTGTGGTGGTTAGTCGTTCCCTCAAACACACATCAACCTAATATTTGTACTTCTGTTTAACCATCCAATGTGAGAAGATAACCCTGTTGTACTTATGTTTAGGCATCCAATGGGAGAAGATAACCCTGTTTGAGCGTGTGATAGATAACATAACCCTGTTAGCAACTTAACATGCATAGCTACTTATGAGAAATGTTCTTTGAGTTTCATACGTTGAGTAAAACATTGCAATCCGTCATTGAGTGAGCTATATAATTCTTTGATAACATTTATGTACTGTGATAGTTTCTCTTATTCTTGTATTATCCTTGAAGTGAATATCAGTTATTCCTGTTTAAAGTATGTTGTGCACATTCCTGCCATGTGCTGCTTCTTTTTTCATGCTCTACTAGCAGATCCTTTGCTTGAATTAAAATGGTTGTTGCATTTGTGCTTATAATTATGTTTCTATCTGGTTGTTGCAGCATTATCATGTCACCAACCAAATGACCATTTGTGCCTTTTTAAGTGATGCAAGTGTACATGAGCTCCAAACTGAAGAAATTTGAAGACCTTACAAAGCAAAGAGCAGCTAGTTATGTATTGTAATAGTAGGTATATCTTGGTTGTAATAGATTGTAATAAACTAATTTAGTGTTATTTGGACGAATTTCTCTCTGTCTATTTGAAATCTGAATTTTGTATGTGATTTGATAAGTTGTGACATGGAAATCTGACCAGTGGGACCTAGTTGTGAAATTATATATCAAAATTTGACTTTCTGATGTGTGGGACCGATGTATGAGATGAAAATGACAAGTGGGACCAATCTAACCAATGGACCAATCTGATTAGTGGGACCACCTTTAAAATATAATAACTAAAATAGAAATCAATAGTGCAAAGGCTGCGGCCCAGAAATAAAAAGCCCGAAATTTTGGGCTTGGCCCATGTAGCCGACAAGGATAGACTGGAAAAGAATAATAAAAGTCATAGTTGTTGGGCTTGGCCTATTTAGTGGGCTGAACTGGACCAGGCTGATCCTGATCTATGACTATTTCATTTGGTCACAAATTTGCGATGTCAGCCCTGCCATGTTGGATCTGACGTGGTCTGTCCGGATTGCCAGTGACCAAATAATTTGGTCATAAAATCTATGACCTTTTTTTTGTCACAAACGTCTATGACCAATTCCCAAAAAAGGTCACGTAGTTTCATTAGTGACACTCATCTTTTGACCAACTGTTTTTGGTCACAAAAAGGTCATAAATGAAAAAACGTGACCTTTCAGTGACCAATATGGAGGGTCACTAGGTAGCATATTTCTTGTAGTGGGGGCAAGGATTTCTATCCAATCTCGCACTGGCACCCGCGTGGAGCCGCCGGCAACAGGTGTGAGCTCAAGCAGCTGGCGGCGGGAGGATGGCGGTGCTGGGCGCGTGGAGTCTTTGGGGCATCGCTCGGAGCCACTAGCCGCGACTGCCGAGATGCCGCAGCGAGGCGGTGGCGTGGGTGCTGAGCTGGCCCCGGCGGCCCCGACGCGCCACATCAGGGAGCGGCTTGGGCGCCGAGATGGTGGAGAGCAGGTTCACCAGACAACGGATAGGCCGTCGGTTCCCGGGCGTCATGAGCAAAGGGAGATGGGGCCGCCGCTGGAGGGCGCCGGACGCCCGGTTTCCCCAACTCCCAGTGGCAACGCCATGCGCGGCCGGCCCTCGTCGCGGCCGGAGGTGGAAAGCTGCGTGATTTACAGAACCCCCGAGGTGGTGGTCGCGGAGCACGCGCTGCGTTGGAGTGTTGTCACCTACATCACCGGCACACGGCGGCGCATCTCAGCCGGGACTCTGTCGGCGGCGCTGGAGGCTCGCTTCCCAGCTCTGTCCGGCCACTTCTCAGTCCATTACCATTGGCCGTCGGACTTTCTGGTCGTGTTTGACTCCAAGGCGCGGCGAGATAGTGTGCTGGATGAAAGCCCAATTGAGGGGCGTGGCTTTTCAGCGCGATTGGCGACGTGGAATAGACAGCTTCAGGCCACCAGGAGCTTCAAGATGAGGTACAGGGTACACCTGTAGGTAGAAGGGATCCCTGCTACGGGCTGGAATTTGAACACGGCTAAGATGATTCTGGGGCCGTCAGCGTGGATTGAAAGACTAGGCATAGACACTGCGTCAAGAGTGGACATGAGCTGTTTTAGGATTGTGGCTTGGACTCGTGACCCGGAGACGATCACCAAGGAGAAGAAAATCTGGCTGGAGGAGCCACCGGCCGCTGATCTGGAAGATGATGACCTCAGACTCCCGACAGAGGCCAGAATACCATCGGAGGTGGCTTTCCTCGAGTTTAAAGCCGTGGTGCATGTGGTGCGTGTCGAGGACACGTTCAACACTGTCGAACCCTCGCCTCATATCATGTTCTCAGACGATGAGGAGAGCAGAGGCGACGGAGGCGGAGGTGGAGGTCCAGGCTCGGGCTCTTCTTCGCGGGATGAAAGACAAGTTGCCTTTCCCACTTCTTGAGGGGGGCAGAGCTAGGTGTCGGTGCTGCAGCGGTTTGGCAGGGAGCGCCGCGTCGCGCTGGGGTGGACATCATCCGTGCTGCCATGGCCGACTCTTGTCGGCACCACAGTGGAGGACCAGCAGGAAGTGGAGCAAGTGGAGCAACATCAGAACGTGGAGGCCATGATCACTGACACCTCCCCGGGCTGCGCATATGTGACGCTGGAGTTTCAGGCTGGGAAGGAGGCTGACTTGACGGCCGGAGGTCTTGCTGCGGAAGATGAGGCCGTCAGACAACAGCCAAGCGCACCTACTCAGATGGATGTGCCAGCCACAGTTATTCTCAACAAGAGCTCTACTTCAGTCCAAATGGGCGTGACCTGGCCCAGACCCCTCTTGGGCTGTACTGGCCCACGGTGGGAGAGGGGATACTTGGTGGAAGGAAGTCGCCGACGCGAAGCCGGAGCGGCCATGCTGACTGCTCGAGCGGGCGGCCCAGCCTGCTGTCGCCGCGCGCGACACCGTTTTGGCCCGGCCAGAAAAGCGGGGGTCCCTCACTGTGGAGCTCGACCTGCCCAAGTGTGGACCTGAGAGAGGATATGCTCCCGCCTACCACTCTCGATGGGGAAGAATGTGGATCTCCTATGAGCGTGCTACAAGATATGTTCAGAGTGAGCCTCTCCCCTGGATCAGAGGACGAGCAAGGGCGGTTCAGCCTGATCAACAGGGGGATCGCTATGGGCTGCGAGCAGGAGGAGGAGCATGGCTCCGTGGAAGCCGGGGAGCATGACTTCGTGGAAGCTGGAGAGGATGAGCGGGATTCGGCGAGCAGCGTGGATGTGGATCGCACAATCATCACATTCAGATACCGGTGCAGGAGGAAGATTTCCTGCTTCTTCCCAGGCCGGTTGCGCGAAAGCCTAGAGTGAAGAAGGCCCCACCTACCCAGGCGCGGCGGAGCAGGCGACTTGCGGGTAAATTCGCCCCGGGGACGCCAATGTCTAGACAGCAGAAGGCGCTTATGGTCCAGCTGGGAGTGGCTAGAGAAGGAGAAGTGATTGGGGAGGAGGCCCTGCAGGCTTACATTAGCCTGTTTAACGAGCCGCTGACCGAGGAGAGGATTGCAGCGATCCTGGCGCTGTTCGGCTGGCAGCCGGATGCACTGCTGCTGGAGGCGGAAGCCGTAGATGGTTTAGTTAGTTAGACATGTAGTGCGAGTGTGTGTGAGGAAGACGATCACCATGTCCAACGTCTTCTTCACCCTTCTCGTGTGGAATGTGTGGGGGCTCAACTCACCTGCGCATTGTGATGCTATTTTTCAAACTGTGGCTTTGTCTGGAGCGAGTGTAGTTTGCTTCCAGGAAACTAAAATGGGAGATATTCCGTATATGGTGGTGTCACGTTGCCTTGGTAGTGATTTTGATAAATTTTACTTCCTGCCAGCTATAGGAACTCGAGGGGGTATCCTCATAGCGTGGAAATCATCGGTGGTTACCATCTCAAATCCGCACATTGCCACAAACTCAATCACTGTCCAAATCACTGCTGGGGGTGCGCCAGGATGGTGGTTTACAGGAGTATACGGACCCACTAGATCGGACGAGGACAAATGCCTCTTCTTGTAGGAGCTGCGCGACGTGCGCGATCTTCACCCCGGCAAATGGCTTGTGGCCAGGGACTTCAACCTCATCGTAGATGCGGAGGATAAAAACAACTCAAACCTCCATAGGCGGATGATGGGTAGGTTCCGCAAACTTCTTGCGGACTTGGAGATGAAGGAGTTGTACCTCAATGGAAGGAGGTATACGTGGTCGAATGAAAGAGAAGTCCCCACGATGGAGCGTATCGACCGTGCCTTCTCTTCGGTGGACTGGGAGCTTGACTTTCCTTCGTCATGCCACTCGACAATGAGCTCGAGTGCATCTGACCACTGTCCGCTGCTACTAAACCTCAACTTGGACATGAAGAAGGGCAAACGGTATCATTTTGAGACCTTTTGGCCTAAAGTGGACGGGTTCATGGAGACGGTGCAACAAGCGTGGAACTCCACCCCGGTAATCCAAAACCCTTTCAAGCGTCTCAATGCGAAGCTGAAAGCCACCGCGAGGAAGCTCGCTAGTTGGAGCGACCGTTTCATTGGGAACAACAAGCTTCATATCCTCATGGCCAACGAGATCATTCAGAGACTAGACGTGGCAATGGAGAGACGTGCTCTTTCTTCGGAAGAGTGTGGACTGAGGCGCCTCCTCAAGAAAAAGCTACTTGGGTTAGCCTCCTTGGAGAGGACGATCGCCAGACAAAGAGCCCGTATGCTTTGGCTAAAAGAGGGAGATGCGTGCACAAAGTTCTTCCACCTTTATGCGAGTGGAAGATGACGAAAAAACCACATTTTGCATTTGAAGGTGGACGGCGTGCTGGTGGCTGAACATGAGGAGAAGGCCCATGCTATTGACTACTTTTTCGATGATCTCATTGGTTCGGCTCCCGAACATGGATTCTCGCTGGATCTTGACTATTTGGGACTGCCTACACGCGACCTCACCTCCCTAGAGGAGAACTTCACAGAGGAGGAGGTGTGGAGTGTGATTAAGTCCCAAGAGCAAGACAAAGCGCCACGCCCTGACGGATTCACCGGATGCTTCTATACGTGTTGCTGGCCCATCATCAAAGAGGATATTTTGGAGGCATTCCCGACCTTATGGTGAGGAGATTGGCGTGGATTGGGGGCAACCAACGGGGTTTGGTCACCCTTCTCCCGAAGAACCCGGATGCAATTGAGGTCAAGGATTTTCGGCCGATTAGCCTGATACATAGTGTGGCTAAGCTGATCTCTAAGGTTTTGGCAGAAAGACTCGCCCCCCGGATGACAGAATTGGTTGGGCCCCATCAGAGTGCGTTCATTCGTGGAAGGTGCCTCCATGATAATTTCCAACTGGTTCAAGGCACGGCCAGGAGGCTCCATTGCAGGGGCGTGGATTCAGCTCTTTGGAAGCTAGACATCACAAAAGCTTTTGACACGGTCGACTAGGCATTCCTGTGTGAAGTCCTACGAAAGCTCGGCTTCGGGGAGAGGTGGATTGGTATGGTGGGCGGACTGTTATTCACCTCCTCCACGCGTGTGTTGCTAAATGGTGTAGCCAGAGGCATTATCAACAACCGGCGTGGATTGAGACAGGGAGACCCGCTCTCTCCCTTGTTGTTCATCAAGGTGATGGCCTGCCTGAATTACATGATGGACAAAGCTGCACAAGAGGGTTTGCTTTCCCCCCTCGCTGCGTCGTGTTTGAGGATGAGGACCTCCATTTATGCAGATGATGTGGTGACCTTTCTGAGGCCGACTGTGCTTGACGTTCGGGCTTGCAGCGCCATTGTGGAAGATTTTGGGGCGGCTTCAGGGCTACGCACCAACCACAGCAAGTGCGTGGCCCACCTCATCCGATGTGGACCGGAGCAGCAGGAGCTAGTGAAGCATGGGCTGCAATGCGAGACCAGGAATTTCCCAGTGACCTACCTGGGACTACCTCTTGGACTTAGAAAGGCGTCGGCCGCTCAGCTCCAACCGCTGGTAGATAAGGCAGCAGCTAAGCTGCAGTCGTGGTGTGCCCGACTGATGAATCGGGGAGGAAGATCCACATTGGTGCGCACGACCTTAGCTTCAATGCCGGTGCATGCTATGATGTCACTTGATCTTCCTTGCAAAACGCTCGACGCGCTTCAGGGCATCATGAGAGGCTTCCTATGGAAGGGAAGAAGGGAGGTTAAAGGGGGGCATTGTCTAGTGGCTTGGGATAAGGTAGCCACCCCCAAGGAGGTGGGAGGTCTAGGTGTTCCTAACCTTCGACTGATGAATTTGGACCTTCGATCTAGATGGCCGTGGCTACAAAGGGTGGATACAGCCAAGCCATGGTCAGAGCTCAACATTCAAGTCCCGTGGCAATCCAGGGTGATCTTCGAGGCAGCCACGCACACGGCTATCGGGGACGGGGAGACTGCCCTCTTTTGGACAGATAGGTGGCTCAGAGGGAAGAGGATTGTGGAGATCGCCCCTTGCCTCTCAGCTATGGTGTCCAAACGGACTCTCGTGGCACTCACAGTTCGAGAGGGGCTGCAAGGCGTGTGGCTTCGAGACTGTGGACCGAACCTGACAAGGGAGGCACTAGATGAGTTTTTCCTCCTTTGGGAGCAGCTACGAGAGGTGCACTTGGACCCATCAGTAGCAGATTCACATGTTTGGAAGTGGGAGAGAGACGGTCATTTCTCTTCTCGATCGGCATACAAGGCCTTCTTCGCTACCAGGACACGGGCGGAAGGCGTGGATCAGATTTGGAGGTCAAGAGCTCCTCCACACTGTCATTTCTTCGCGTGGCTGGTCTCCAAAAATAGATGCTGGACGGCTGACCGCCTTCAACGCAGAGGGCTCCCACACCCAACGTTGTGCCCCTTTTGTGACCAAGAGCAGGAGACGATTCAACATCTTCTTCTTGGCTGTGTGCTGGCGCGGGAGGTGTGGGCATCCACATTGAGATTCTGGCGGAAAATAGCGTGGATGCCAGAGGTAGACTCCGCTTTGTTGGAGTGGTGGACGGGTCGGTCAGCTGGCCGTCGGGAAGTGAGGAACCTATGGACGGCCTTGACCCTTGTCTTCCGGTGTCTGTGGCGGCATAGGAATGACGTAGTGTTTGAGGGGCCCGCTTCGTCAGTCGCGGTGGTGAAAAGTAAGATTAGAGCAGAGTATGAAGCTTGGCATAGGGCGGGTCTCTTCCGTGGAGAGGCGTTTGGGTTTCCCCCGCCGACGCCGGAGAGGTGGCCAGTAGGTGACTAGGCTTATTTTTCCGTTTCGGGGAGCTGCTACCCCGGTTGCAGCGTCGAGGCCGTCGTCGACGATGTTGTAAAACTTGCCATTTTGGCACCCCTTCTATGATATGAGATACACCTTTCCAGGGTGTATTCCAGAAAAAAAAACATAGAGCCGATGGGAATTTATGTTCTAGATATTTGGTTCGCAGCAATGAAGGTGTGAAGACTACTCATGCAACACATGTAACAAAGAAAGAACGAGCTACTACGAGGACATGTTGCTCGGCTCGTGTTCAATTTACCATCAGTCGGGAAGGTATATGGACTATTCAGAAAGCTGTGCTTGATCATAATCATGGTCTTGTAACTCCGGATAAATCTCACATGCTTAGATCGCAGCACCAACTGTTAGATGCTGATCGTCATATGATTAACCAAATGCGTACGTCTGAAATAAGGCAATCTGAAATATATAGTTTCAGTGAGAACTGGTACGTCTGGAATAAGGCAAGCTAGCCTCATATGCGTACGGCAGGTGCACGCAACAGTCAGCATCGTTCCGACACTTCTGGATGGCGAGGATGACTTGGCAGCTGGCGTCGGATGGCGGCATCGTCCTTAAGCTTCTCAACATTCCAGCTGAGGACTGAGGAGAACGAAGGTGAATGCCCTCCCCAACGGAACCAACAATTAACGTTGAACTGCTGATTGGTCCTCACGGGCAGCTAATGTTTTTCTTGGCACCTCCCATTCCAAGCACATAGTGTTGTATGTTGTACGCATCAAACTCCTTGTAGTAAGCACTTATTTCTTTATCTGGAGTGTAGTATACAAATAGTCCGACGAGAGCTACGGCAAGTAGTATGTCATAGTAAACTCTAGGCATGTAGGACTGATATATATCGCTTGGAAGAGGCCGGCGTTGTTTCTTGTGTAATACTCCCTCCGTCCAAAAATAAATGTCTCAAATTTGACAAAAAGTGGATGTATCTATATATAAAACATGTCTAGATACATCCACTTTTAAGCAAATTTGAGACACTTATTTTTGGACGGAGGGAGTAGTATTTAGCTAAGACAACCAGAGGTTGGTGGGTGCGCATTAGCTATCAATGAACCACAGTTATTTCTAGTTTTAAAAGTCTCAGCATTCATGTGCTTCAATTGGTACAAGGTGTCGTGGTGCAAAAAAGAAATGGACAAATGGTGATGAATTGTATTTATGTTGCAACGCACAATTTTTTTTCTAAATCGTAAACCATTTGTTTTTTCGAAAAACCGTGTGTGATTGCATTGCATGCCCTTTTATTTATTTTTATTGCATCGTACACCAATTTTCTGTAATATATATAGATCAGAAATACTAAAAAGCTCATCATGCATATGGGTGTAAGCTTCCGAATAAGCTAATTCTAATACCTCACTGATCCCCTCGTAAGCCCGCTTTAGACCCTCTAATTTTCATCTAGGATCAAAGATAATACCATAACAGTAAGTATGTGGAATTGCTTTAAAATATTCTCACTAGACTTTTATCCTCCCACGAGTAGACACTGGGGCAATGAAATTGGCTGGGAAGGTAATTATAGGAAAGTTTCCTATAATTGTTGCTGCAGTATCCGTTGAGCAATCTGATGGTGATATTGATCGTGTCCACTAAACATTTTAGTTTATTTTAATCTTCCACTATGCATTCATAGGATAAATGAGGTGCAGAGTCAGTCTGTAGTACATCTGATTGTCTCTAATGTTCCTATACCTCCTTTTGACCAGAAACATGGAAGAGGACGAAGGGGATCATGAAGGATACCAAAGTGGCAACTCATTTTTGATATCTAGTGCAACAAGGTCAGGGGCTCGACCACCCCCGGTGTTGTCTCCTTCTTCGATTAACCTTTGCAGAGCTTATCTTGCTGAGCATTTTTTTATGTTTCTTTTCTAGGAATGCAACAACTGAATTCACAATATTTGTAACTTGCCAAGTTAAAATTTCCTGTGTACCCATTTCTTGTATGCAAGTGTATCTCAAACTCAGTAGCTGCAACCAAGTACTTGTACCTTTGCCTCGCTAACTCTTTGGTCCTCTTTGCAGAACGTTCACGTGATATTCAAATGGTTGATTTTGAAGAAGATCTTGCTGATGAAGATGATGTTGACTATGAAGAGGAAGAAGAGGAAGAAGAAGATGAGGCTGTTGAAGAAGAAGACTATGCTGATGAAGAGGAAGGAGTGGAGGATGTTGACATGGGATCATTCTCTGAACCTGAAAGTTTATGTCCAATGTGTGGAAAGAATATGAGCCTCTACGTGTTGATGGTATAGTTGTAGGTGCTGAATGCAAGCATTGTGCAAGGAAGATTTGTGCTGAGCGTAAACATGGAACAAGTTCACTGCGCAAACACTTAAAAAGATGCAAGGAAAGAAAGAAAGCTCTTAGAGTTACTGGTCAGCTGAGTGCTTCTATCATGAGCCCTGATGGTGTTGCAATAGGACATTGGATATTTAATCAGGCATTTGCACGGAGAGAGCTGATGAGAATGATAGTCTTGCATGAGTTGGCTTTCTCCTTTGTAGAATATGATGGCTTCAAGAGATTTGTCTCCAGCCTAAATCCAAATTTCAAGCTGGTTTGTCGAAAAACAATAAAGAATGACTGCTTGAAAGCATTCAAGGAAGAGAAGTGCAACCTCCAAGAGATGTTCAAAAACTCAAAGTCCAAGATATCGTTGACTTCGGACATGTGGACGTCCAATCAAACTGTGGGGTATATATGCATTACTGCCCACTTCATTGATGATGATTGGAAGCCGCGGAAAAGGATAGTGAAGTTCACCGCCATGGAGACACCACACACAGGAGTTGCTATGTTCAACGTGATGGTGAATTTTATTAGGGAGTGGCACATAGAAGACAAAATATTCGCGATGACACTTGACAATGCATCCAACAATTTTTCTATGATCAAGTTACTGAAGACTCATTTGTTGAACAAGAATATGGTGATTGGTGGTGGCAAGTTGTTCCATCAGCGGTGTGCTGCTCATGTCATTAACTTGGTATGTCAAGCAGGATTGAATTTTCTTGACCCAATGATTACCAAGATACGTGACAGTGTCAAGTACATTCGTAGCTCACAGGCTAGAACAGAGAAGTTTGAAGAAATAGTTGAGCAGCTTGGCATATCAGGTGGCAAAAGTCCAAGCCTTGATACTCCAACTCGCTGGAACTCTACATACATGATGATTGATACAGCAAGAGTGTATCGGGGAGTGTTTGATTCCCTAGCCATTCAAGATACAAATTATCCCTTCAAACCATCAGTTGAGGATTGGGAAACTGCTGATGTCATTTGCAGGCTGTTGAAGGTATTCTATGATGCCACAAATGTGGTTTCGGGCACTAAATACCCCACAACCAGCTTGCATTTCCATGAAATGTGGAAAGTGAAGCTCACCCTTGATCAGCAACATTATGAAGAGGGCACTGAGTTTGGTGATGTCGTCATGTACATGAAGAGAAAACTAAAGAAGTACTGGAAGTTGTCATGGGTAAATCTTTGCATTCCTGTGATTTTGGACCCGCAATTCAAGTTGAAATACCTTGAGTTTCGGTTTAGATCAGAATTTGGGGATGATGCCGAGTCAATGATCAATAAAATAAAAAGTGTGTTCCAAGGGCTGTTCAATGAATACCTCAAACAGAATGACAATGGTTCAGACCCCAATACCCAAGGAGCTGATGATGACATGGTTGTAGCATATCAAGATCCTATGGCTGACTGGGATAAACATGTCACCCTGAGTGCTCGATCAACAAATTTGGATTCCACTGAACTAGATTCATACTTGTCAAAGGTGCCCATCCGTCGAAGTGACTAGTTCAACATCCTAGCATGGTGGCAGATAAATTCAGCTGAATACCCAATACTTGGTCGTATGGCCAGAGATATCTTGGCGGCACCTGCCTCTTCAGTGGCATCAGAGTCAGCCTTCAGTACCAGTCTTATCTGATTTTCGGAGTCGACTGACACCAAATACAGTAGAATATCTTGTGTGCCTACAAGATTGGATAAGAGCAACAGCTAATACCGAGCGCAGCACGGCTTCGGTACATGATTTAATTCTGGAAATGGAAGGTATGTCACCTATCTGTTGCTAATACTTGCAGTCAAGTCCTTGCATTTAGTGTCCTGATAACAGACCGTAGGTTATGCAAATCCCTATTATATCTTGTTAGATAATGACTCATAGCTGTGCACGAACTGCAGCACATGGGAGTCTTGCTACTACATATGATTCATAGTAGCTGTAGAGTTACTACTGTTTTAATCCTTGTAGCAGAGTTTGAGTTTTCATATGTTCATGCATATATATATTATTCATTTGATGTTGACATAATTATTCTTGTACCATTTCCTGATGAACACAAATACTGATGACTGAATCATGTTGAAGTAATGGCCTCCAGCAAATGACTACGGCAACATTTCCTGATAAAAATCACTGTTTCTTGAGATCTTTAGTGTCTTTAAATTTCTGGTCTGTTACTATGTAAACAGAGCTGAAACGTGTAAGCCTTTTGAATTTTGGGTCTGTTCATTGTATAAAAGGAGCTGAAAACTGTGTGTTACATTCCAATGTAGCAGTGGTGGATCGCTGGATGTAATCCATGTTAATTTGACGCTTGATTTGAATCGCTAGATGTAATCCATGTTAATTTGGCGCCTGATCTTTTTGCCCTGGTGTGCTGGTAGATGATCGTTGTTTGCTTTGATTTTGCATACTACTGTAATATAATTTAGAATCTATATGGTTCTGCAGTCACAAATGCTGTCATAATTCTACTGTATTCTACTATCATAATGCAACCTGTGAAAATAATGTATCTTGTATACTTTAATTGTTTTGATTGATGTGAAAATTGCTTCTATGCAGCCTGTGAAAAGATCAGATACTTTCTACTGTATTAATCTTGTAATATGCATTTTCTCCGTTCTCTGACAAACAGAGTTGCGAACGTCAAACTGTGCATTTGCTGGAATCGGGTCGGCCCAGTTTATCCAACGGGCCAGCGAGGGTCCGGGCTGGCCCATTCCCATCCAGATAGGAAACCAACATTTTCTGAATTTAGACAAGTAAAAAAAACATTTCTGAATCTGGAGATGCTCTCACTCTCAGTGAAGAAACCACTCGAGAAGTCGTGGTAGAAATCTCCCAAATCGAGCTTCCCGGTCTCAACGCCGGGCATCTGGCGGTCAAGTCCTCAGGGTCCCCCAAGTCCTCCGCCGCCGCACCGCCCCGTTACTAGATTCCGGTGACTTTGATTGGAGTGGAGGAGGATAGAGAAGGATTCGCCAAAGAAAGGGGGCAGGACCGCGAGAAGTCGTCGTCGGAGAAGATGATCCTCCCACTGGCCAAGCTCGGGACGCTGGTGCTGAAGATGATGGCAAAGCCCGTAGCGGTAAGGCTCAAGACAGAGGCCAGCCGCCACCCTCATTTCCGTCAGCTCATCATCAACCTCGCCCAGGTACCGTGCCGGTCATTTCCCCCTCTCTTCCTCCCCGCTTTAATGTCTTTGTTCACCCCGACGAGTCACTAAACGTAGGAGAATCTCATCCTGACTGCCCGCTTTAATGTTTTTCTGCCTTGGAGTTAGTTCTTCGTCGTTGATTCAGTTCATTTTGGCTGGAGCGTATTTGGTCTTTGCTTGCTGGTTAGGATATGTCATATGCAAAATAATACTGGTTCTCTAGGGTGATAGTTTACTGGTGAAGCCATGAAGGACATGGCCATTCTGCCAGTTCGGGTGTTCTTAGCTAAAAATACACAATTGGAACATGATACTAGCACCAAAAGTTAATGATCTAACCAACTAACATACACCAAAAAATATGTACATCAGCTTCTCATGGTTAATTTCCAATCTCACGATAACCAGAACGACGCCCCATCAGCTGTTTTTGTTTTGTCATAATTGCTAAGAAAATTCTATTGTTGCCATGGTGTGTGTAGCTCTATCCCTATTACTGGAAACCACTCGACAGCAAGGAATTAGGACCGATCTGGAACTGTGATTATTTGACTGTGTATCTCCTTTCCCCCTCATGACTTAAACATATTGATGAGTTACTGACCCAATGGATTCGAAGTTGTGAACTAGAGATGTTGATATCACGTGCTGCTATTGCAAAACTAGGAGGCTGAGTTGACGGTAACCATGGAACTATATAGTTAGGGTGAGCAATAAGGTCGTGCAGTGTTACTCTTTTGCTATCTGACTGTTGGAGGAGACTGCATGATGGAGAGTTACTGTTCCAATTCTTTGTTTTCTTTATTAACTGGGTTCTCTTTCCAATTTCTAGTAGTCCATATTTCAGTTCGTAGTTGATAACTTCACTTCATTTACAATAAGTGGTTTCTCTGGTGTTTCTATCCCTATATCCCTGTGTCCATATTAACAGGTAGGTAAAGAATTATGGATAATATGTTGCTACCCTTGGTTGGCTATCCCACCCTTCCATCCATCATTTATTTATTCTATGAGATTCAGATATGGTGGATGGATGTACTATTTTGTAGGCATAAATTAAATGAGATGCTAATGGTAAATTGATAGTCAATCCGCAATACTTTAGGCATTAGGGCTGACATAGTATACTGAACCCACTGCTCACCAGAAGATGTGCCTCTCTCATTATGGCTTTTTCAATTTTGGTGCTTGTTGTGTCAGATATGAATAGGTTAGTTTGATAGGACCAATCTAGGTTGCATTTTCCAGCAACTTAAATAAGCTACAAACAATGTAAGCATTCTCCCCTATTCCATAATTTAAACTGTTATGTCATTTTGGTTGTTATGTAACTGATTGTGAAAGAAGAGTTATTATTTAACAAGTTTTATTTGCAGAGTACATTCTGTACATGGATGGATGCTTGAGTTTAAATTATCCTACTCGTTCACATCCTCACAAATTCTAAACAAATCAAAGATGTGCATCAAAACTAAAGCATGTACCCACCCGGTTTGGTTTTGTAGCAAACATGTT
The DNA here is from genome assembly GCA_012064385.1 of Puccinellia tenuiflora. Classification (NCBI taxonomy): domain Eukaryota; kingdom Viridiplantae; phylum Streptophyta; class Magnoliopsida; order Poales; family Poaceae; genus Puccinellia; species Puccinellia tenuiflora. Next base: position 222,650 of record QRDG01000504.1, on the reverse strand, counting down.
TTTCATGCATGCAGTCACACATCATCGAACATTCAAGCTGCTGGCTGCCTGCTAACTATATATTGCGCTGCCTTTCTCCTGACACAAAAAGCAATCATCATAGATTGTAGCACATGGCTGCCATTCTTCACTCCTTACGTAAGAAAACTCACAAGTCTGCCACTCAATAGTAACCAGACTGCCCAGTATGTCAGTCTGACACGTGAAACTGTACACTACTGAATTATCGTTTTGATTACCAGCAACTGTTACATGATAGACAATATATAATCTGGATGTACAGCCTTGGATTGTATCTCAAGGCAAGTATCTGACAGCTATCCATAGGTAGTATAGCCCATGGGGGCAAGAAATCCGGACTCATGAACTATCAGAGATATGTTGCTTGTCTATACATGGGAATAATTGTTGGTAGCTTAATGATCCAATGTTTCATGGGGCATTTGCTTGGCGACAGCATGCCTTTCTGTTATCGCTGGTCCTCTTCAGTGTTTTCGATCAGTTGAGTTGGTAACTTATTGTTGCATCTATGGTAGATTACTGAGGTCTCTGTCGTAGAAGACACACAGGCTTAATAAAAGGAAAAAAAAACTATTCTTCACTTGTTTTTGTGACAAAAGTGGCCGTCTTACCCATTTTGACTTGCCTTATCCTTGATGCAGTGCTTTTGATATCATATATGGTTATCTTGCTTCAAGATTCTGTGCTTGCATCTTGTGTGAACTAATGGTTGATGCCAAAGTAATATTCTAAGAAACACAAACATCGCAAGTAACCTTTGCCTCAAAATATAATGTCAGTTTCTCTTTTGCTTCTACTTATTTCTTCCAATGTCTCAAGTAACCTTTTCGGTCGATATACTGCGTTTGTAGGCGAATCATCGCATTTCCACAAACATCCAAAGAAGAGTATATGGGCATTCAACTCTTGTTGAGATTCGACCGTTGAATGAGGAGAAAGCTGTTCAAGCCGCTGCTGATCTTATCGGGGAGCTCTTTGTTTTCTCGGTATTTGCTCAAGTCATAGATGATTATACTTTATGAAACTTACTGTACTATTATACTTGCATGTATTCTCTGTATAGTATATTGTTTCAACTTGCAAATTTTGTGAAAATTCTTCCTTGACTTTTTATGTGAACACTATGTTTCTCCGTAGTATTTGAAGCCAGTAAAATGTAGGTCAAATTGGTACAAAGAATTAGTTTATTTTTTTAATTGTGTTAGCTCATTTTTGTATAAACTAGTTGAATGCATGCGATATGCTGTGGATTGAAAAAAAAAATATATATATGCAAGGATATCTATCAGCCAAGCTTTGCCATCTATGGCTTAAACCATGTACTCGGCTTCATCGACACTCCTGATAGAGCTTCTCTGTGACCTGTATAATCAATATTAGCGGAAAACGATGACCCCTGACCAGGGCTCGTGCGTGTATTAATATGCGATGGGATAGCCCTCATCGAGGCGTACAAGGAGGTGTACAAAGAAACCGTATACAATACGTATTACATGTTTAACACTCCCCCTTAATCTAAACCTGGTGTAAGGTTAAGATTACTCTTAAACCTATCTAGACTCTTCACTGGGAGAGCTTTTGTAAAACCATCAGCAAGTTGATCTTTGCTAGAGATGAATCTAATGTCCAGAAGTTTATCTGCAACTCTTTCACGGACAAAGTGGAAATCTATCTCAATGTGCTTTGTCCTAGCATGAAACACAGGATTGGCAGACAGATATGTGGCACCCAGATTATCACACCATAAGCATGGTTTCTGCTTAAGTTTTACTCCAAGCTCCTGGAGCAATGCCTCAACCCATATCATCTCAGCAGTAGCATCAGCCACAGCCTTGTATTCAGCCTCTGTACTAGACCTTGACACTGTGGCTTGTTTTCTGGCTTTCCATGAAATAAGATTTGGACCAAAAAACACTGCAAAACCTCTTGTAGATTTTCTGTCATCAGGACAGCCTGCCCAATCTGCATCTGAGAAGGCACTAAGCAAAGATGAAGACGAGCGCCTGAATGAAAGGCCAAGTTTCAATGTTCCTTTGATATATCTCAGAATCCGTTTGACTGCTGTCCAATGTACTGTAGTAGGAGCATGCAAGAACTGACAAACCTTGTTGACTGAAAAGGATATATCAGGTCTTGTTAAAGTCAAATACTGCAAAGCACCTACAATGCTTCTATATCGTGTACTGTCATCAGGACCAAGAGGATTTCCTTGAACCAAAGACAAAGGCTCATTTGAGGACAATGGTGTCGGTGAAGGGGCACATTGTATCATATCAACTTTATTAAGAAGATCAGCAGCATACTTCTCCTGAGTAAGACGAAGACCATCATAAGTTTGCTTTACCTCAATGCCCAAAAAGAAGTGAAGGGGACCCAAATCCTTGAGAGCAAAATCACCTCCGAGATCATGAAGAAGAGCACCAATGGCTTTATCTGAGGAGCTTGTTACTATAATATCATCCACATAGATCAGAACATATATAATGATAGCATGCTTCTGATAAAGAAATAAAGATGTATCAGCCTTGGAAGGAACAAAACCAAGACCATGCAACTTGGTGCTTAATCTAGCAAACCATGCACGAGGAGCCTGTTTCAGACCATATAGAGCCTTATCAAGCTTGCATACGAAGTGTGGAGCTTGTGAATTTTCAAAACCTGGGGGTTGTCTCATGTAAACCTCCTCCTCCAGAACGCCATGTAAAAACGCGTTCTTGACATCTAGCTGCCGCAAATTCCAGCCACGTGAAACAGCAACACTGAGAACAAGTCTAATAGTTGCTGCTTTAACCACTGGACTAAATGTATCTTCATAGTCAATACCATATCTCTGCTTGAATCCCTTTGCAACAAGACGTGCCTTGTACCTGTCTATGGTGCCATCAGCATTTTTCTTGACACGATAGACCCATTTGCAGTCAATAATATTGCGTGTAGAACTGGGAGGAACAAGATGCCAAGTCTTGTTTTCAATCAGTGCCTTGTACTCATCATGCATTGCTGCACGCCAGCGGGAATCTTGAAGAGCCTCAGTAAGAGTATTAGGTTCACCTGTTGCAGTAAGCATGCCATAACGAATAGTTCCATCAGTGTATGTTTTTGGCTGTCTGATACCTTTCTGTAAACGCGTCCGAGGTTCAACTTCATCAACCAAACGTGTATGGAGTGCATCATCAACTTCATTTTGTGCATCATCAACTTCATTTTCCCCACCAGAATCACCAGAGGGGACGACACTGTCATCCGCGTTCACAGAAGCAGTCGAAGAGGTATCAGGTGTGCTGGGGCGAGAAACCGGGGACGTGTAGCGTGCGCTAGGACGCGGCGCGGGAGACGCGGAGCGTGGGCGTCTGCGGGTGTAGACCTGTCGTGCAGGGGACAGCACCCGAGATCGCCCAGCGACAGAGGACGCAGGATCCAGCTCGGGAGCAGCGCGTCCAGTAGCATCAGCGCATGCAGCATCTTCCTCAGGATCTACAGCAACCAGACGACGGGCAGGATCCGCATTATTTTCAGCGCTGATTCTGTCCTGAGTGCCATCATCTGTATCACTATTTTCAGCATTTTCTACACCATGGCGAGCACAAGTTTGTGCAGAATCATCTTGTATATCAATGTGAACATGTCCATCAGAATGTTCTGGAACAAAAACATTAGGCACAACAGGCAATGGCATATAGTCATCAATATTTGCATCCCCAGAACTAGAAGGTGTATCCGTGGGCAAAAGAAGAATGTCTTTTTGGAGGCGTTTGCCTGCATTGGGATTAAGTGCAGCGAAGGGAAAAACACTCTCATCAAACACTACATCCCGAGAAATATAGACACGACCAGTGGAAGTATCAAGACATTTGACTCCTTTGTGATGGGGACTGTATCCAAGGAAGACACACCGAATAGACCGGAAAGCAAGTTTTCTTTTGTTGTATGGGCGTAAATTTGGCCAGCAAGCACAACCAAAAATACGCAGAGACTCATAGTTGGGAGCAACACCTAGAAGACGCTCTGTAGGGGTGTCGAAATTAATCACTTTACTAGGAAGGAGATTAATTAGAAATGTAGCTGTGAGAAAAGCTTCATCCCAGAATTTAAGTGGCATGGATGCATTTGCAAGGAGAGCAAGACCAACTTCAACAATGTGACGGTGTTTGCGCTCAGCAGAACCGTTTTGTTGATGTGCATGTGGGCATGAAACATGATGAGTAATGCCCACTTTCTGAAAAAAAGCCATGGAGTTTTTCATATTCACCACCCCAATCGGTCTGCATAGTGATTATTTTCCTATCAAATTTACGCTCAACGAGTTGCTGAAAATTCAGAAAAACTTGATAAACATCAGAGCGCTTCTTAAGAAGATATATCCATGTAAACTTGCTAAAATCATCAATAAAGCTGACATAATATTCATGTTTGCCAACAGAGACAGGTGCTGGACCCCATACATCAGAAAACACTTGCTCCAAAGGAACAGTGGAAACACTGGTAGACACAGGATATGGCAACTGATGACTCTTGGCTAGTTGACAAGAATCACACACATATGGATTTATTTCAGGAGTATGGGCTAACTTATGCTTCCTAATAATTTGCTGAACCACAAAAGAAGACGGATGTCCTAGACGTCGATGCCATGTAGAGGATGGCAACTTTATTGTGCTGAAAACTTGCTTGGGAGGCGACCCGGTAGAGAAAGGCACTAGCGGGTAGAGACCACCTTGACAGGGACCTTTAAACAGAATCCTTCTTGTGGCCAGGTCCTTTATCAAAAAGAAAAAAGGATGATACTCAATAAAGACATGATTATCAAGTGTAAGTCTGTGGACAGATAGCAAATTTTTGGATGCACTAGGAACATTGAGAATATTTTTAAGATGCAAAGAACTATTAGGGGTATGCAAAATTGAATGACCAATATGACTAATTTTCATACCATTGCCGTTTGCAGTGTGCACACGGTCATGTCCTTGGTACTTGTCGTGGGTGGTGAGCTTGTTCAGCGCACCAGTGATGTGGTCGGTGGCGCCAGTGTCGGAGTACCAGTTGGTGTCAATGCCATAGGCTGCAGCATGGGCAGCCTTGTTATCACGGTCACCATCATCATCAGAGTCATCATTGCCATAGCGCCACCAGCAGTCACTAGCAGGGTGGCCATATATCTTGCAAATCTGGCAGCGTACATCAACAAAGGGGGTGGGAGCACGGTCAGGGCGTGCCTTGCCTCCTCCATCACGGCGCCTGGACTCGTCACGGCGCCTATCATCACGGCGCGGCTCATCGCGGCGCCTATCATCACGGCGTGGCTCATCACGGCGCCTATCATCACGGCGCGGCTCATCACGGCGCCTGTCATCACGGCGCCTGTCATCACGGCGCCTGTCATCATCACGACGCCTGTCATCATCACGGCGCCAGTCATCACGACGCCTGTCATCACGGCGCGGCTCATCGCGGCGCCTATCATCATAATAGCGGGTATCATGGACAGGAACGGAGCTACTGCGGGGGCGGCTGCTGAGATTGGCCGATGACACAAAAGGAGCAGGGTCAGCGTCGGCGTTGTCAGCAAGCAGGGACAGGCGCATGTCAAACGCACTAATCTGGTTCATCACATCATCAAGGGTAATGCCGGGTGTGTGATCCACCCTATCGACCAGAGAGTTGTAGGCACCACCAAGGCCAGCTGTGATGTAGCTGATCATCTCTTCATCATCAATGATCTTCCCTGCAGCAGCAAGTTCAGAACGGAAACCCGTCATCTTGGAGAGGTACTGTTCAGCAGTCATCTCCTTCTTCTTGGTGTTGTTGAGAGCAGCCCGCAGATGAGACACCTTTGCCTTGGAGGCGCTGGCGAACATGGCGGAGATTGTGGCCCATGTGTCAGCGGTGGAGGTTTTGTCGAGGACGTGCGCGAGGATGTCCGGTGAGAGAGATTCATTGAGCCATCCTTGAACGAACTGATCCCGCGCAGCCCAGGTTGCATAATCAGGATTTGACACGGTGATTTTCTTCCCATCTTCATCCGTGGCCTCCAGGGTTTTGGCTGGGGCGGCGTCAGAGCCGTCGAGAAGGCCAAACGCGAGGGCACAACGCAGGCGAGGGAACACAAGTGCTTTCCAGAACAGCATATTGTCACGCTTCAGCTTGAGAGACGGCGATGGTCCCAGGTTGGTGGCGAGCGAGGCCATCGATGAAGAAGACGCCATGAGCAGAAGTGAATTGATCTAGGGGGTTTTGGACGTGGGTGTGGAACACTGGCTTGCAACGACAGAGATCGGAGCAGGCGGCGTTGAGGCTTTGTGTTTGGTTGTAGGTATAGGTCGTAGGTCGTGTATGCGGCGGCGGCTCGTGGGCAGCGGCGGCAGGGGTCGTTTTGTGTGTGCGGCGGCGGCTCGTAAGCGGCGGCGGCAGTGGTCGTGGTGTAGGCGGCGAGCGGCGGCGGCCCAAGCGAGGACGGCGGCGGCAGGCAGCGGCGGCGGCTAGGTCACGGGGAGGACTAGCTCTGATACCATATAATCAATATTAGTGGAAAACGATAACCCCTGACCAGGGCTCGTGCGTGTATTAATATGCGATGGGATAGCCCTCATCGAGGCGTACAAGGAGGTGTACAAAGAAACCGTATACAATACGTATTACATGTTTAACAACCTGTTGTCTTGATTTGTGTTGAAGTTAGCTAGTTTGTTGGGAGTTGGGTTTTTCTGCCTGGGACTCTGTTTTTGTGCTTCTGCAGAGAATTTGTAGGTATGTGGGAGGGGGTGAATCTCCTACTGATACCACCAACCCTGTTAATTATTGTAGTAATAGAGTAATAGACACGACGACCAACATATTTGTATCTTTGGGCTACCAATTGTGATTTAGTATATCATATAGTAAATATCATTTTCACGCATATTGCCCGATATATTGGTCAGTATGACCATATTTGGATCGATATTTCACAGGCTGTGGGTATGGGGTGTAAAGCTGGGATGAGGGTTTTGGTTTTGTCTTGGGGGTATAAAGGTCACCCCTGCTCGGCCCCCTTATATAGTTCCTGCATGCCAAATGTACATTTGTATGTTACATTAAGACTTTAGTAAATATTTGTGTATGTATTTCTTAACTCAAGGACCAAAAACTTTGAATTATACACTTGTTATGCTTGAGGAAATATTATTGTACATTTTGTTTGTGTTAAAAAGGCATTATATGAACAAAACTAACTAAAAAGTGCAATCTTTGTTTCCCCTATACAACTACATATCGTCCGATATATCACCTGATATCTGATATACCGAAGCCAAACTCATATGGACCCGATAGGCCAGTACCCACTTTTCAAACCTTGATTATGAGTTTCATTGCACCTGTACTCTTACATGGTTTGGTTATTATCTTTGGTGGCCATTCACCTTAGTTTGGTAAATATTGTATAGTAGGTTGCTGGAGCTGTTGTGGTATTTGAGGTGCAAAGAAGTGCAAGGTCAGAGAATCGAAAAGAAGAAGCTCGTAAAAAGGAAGTTGAGGTAATAGCTCTTGTATGTCACTAGTTTTAAATATTGTAGGGTGTCGTATTTTGAAAGGGCTTTGAATCTCTAACATTACATATTTCAGCAAACTGAGTCTATTCACCTGTACATGAACATGAGTAATTTTGAAATGGATGTCCAAAGCTCCTTCAGCCATTTTTGTGCAGTGTAGAGTAAGATATTTGGTACAAAATAATCCACTTTTACCACATATACGAGATTAAGAGCATAATAACAGTAGATTTGCAGCAATGTTGGTTGCTGACAACTTTCTTTACAAAGATTTTCTTCATAAGTTCCTCCCTGGGTGTATAATTCTATTAATGTTTTGTTGAAATATGTCGGCATCTCAAGCACTGCAGACAAGATAAAAGTATAAAACATATGTCAGTGCCGCTTGGGATAATTGCCCAGCTGCACCAGTCATATACAGTCAGCTATTCCCCTATCAAATCTTATAACCTGTCGAGACTAGATTAAATATGATAGCAATACCATGTAAAGTAATCACCACATTTTTTTACTGTGTTAACCGGGCCGTGATCATCATACCCCACCCCACCCATAATTCCAATTTGCTTTACCAAAAGACTTCTTGGAACCAAATCAATTTCATTAACCATTACACAAAACTCTAGCCTTGCGAACACGGGGACGGTGCCACACTAGCATTTTGCCAAAACAGGACACAGCTTTGTTAACATAATGCTGCGTTTGATAGTCCAGCGGAAAACCCAAAAACATCATCCCAGCCTCAAATTCAAACACCGGATAACTGCTCAAATGTAGATAGTGTTGTAGTTTTAGACAAAAATTATGTACGTGTTTTAAAATCACAAAGGTTTTTTCCAAGCTGCAACTACCACAGATATTACTTGGTGTACTCATACAGGTAGATGCAGAAATCTTCCTTGGATCAAATCATGGTTAAAAACAAAGACAAGTGGAGTGGGTAATTCTTAGCGGAATTACCAAGTTGATCTTGAGTTTAGCATATATGATTGTTGATTTCTTAATTCATCTTAGAAGGTCCAGGTTTAACGTAGCTCAGTATGGTGACTCTCCATGTCCTTCTGACAAGTAGTATAATTTCGGCACGAGTATTAATGTGATATTTGCACATGTCATGGGAAAGGTTGTTTTCCACATGTTGACATCTTATCTATTCAACCAAATGCTTGAGCCGTGATAATCTAACTAGTGTCAACACTGCCTATGATGTGTAGCGACTGAAAGCTTCTGATGTATGATTTTATATCTGTACACCATATGGTTTTCCATGGGCACTTGTCGATGTGTTTCCGAATTAAACTCCATTCAGCTTAAGAAAATTGTAATTCAATGGTCTCCTTTTAGCTGTTAGCAGATGCGCCTGAGCTCAGACAGGAATTTTCGAATTTGCATAGGCTATTTAGTATCCATAATTTCTATATTCGCATGGTGATGTATAATTGCTTGTAACTTGAAGGAATTGAGGCAAAAAGAGGATCAACTGGCTCAAGAAATCGAGACTTTGAAGCTAAAGCTTACTCATATGGAACGCCTCGCCAACTCGCAGGGCCTCTCCGGAGTTCTTTTCAGGAGGGGCAGTGTGACAGACCAAAACAAGGCTCCATGACCATTTTTGATTAATTGAAACAATGATCTCATGTTGCGGGCTGAATTCTAACCAAAGGAATAGACAATCGTCCGGTGTTGTTTGTAATATCCAGATGTGCGTGCTTAGAAGCCCATGTTTTATTCCCGCTGATCAATATGCGGAAGGACCCACACATAGGGAGCGTGTTGTATGTGAGGCTACTTTTTACTCGTGTGCAGAAAGCCTTGGATGTGTTCTTTGAAGAGGGGAAATGTGTTGGCTATTGCAAAATTAATATGCTTGAGCTATCTAGACAAGATAACAGACACTTGGTTCAAAGTATATAGATCCATTTGATCTTGGATGTGTTCTTTGAATACGGTTTGGACTGCGTTTTTATAAATAAATATTGGTGTTGCAAGTGAAAAAATGACTGAATGATAACTTGATTAGTTCATACTTCATAGACTCTTTACTATACCTTCCAAACCCTATCTCTATCGCCAAGGGTCTCTTCCGCACCACCGCCTTCTCCCCCATCCGATGGCCTTGTAGGCGGCAAGAAGAGTGGGGATTTTTCCGTATCGTTTTTTTTAGGTTTTGTTTTCCTGGTAGCATGGTTAGGTGGTGGTCACGATGGTAATTCCGATACTGTATGTACTCACAATCTTATTGGTTCTGTCTTTAGTTAACCTAAGAACAAAGATGTACAGTCTACGAAGAGATATATTTTGCATATGAGGTTTGGAAGGCGCGTCACGAGTCACATGCTTGCAAGCATGCGAAGGACCAATCGATGGGTTCCGTGCGGATCCGCCTGTCCACCTTTTAACATCCCACTAATCCCATTTAGTTCCGCCGGACGAGAACACGTGGAAGCTGGTCATCCCACACCCGCGCCACTTGCATCGCTAAACCTCAGAACAAGAACACCATGAAATACTTGCTACAATAATCATGACTCGTTTCCTACCAATGCTTCTTTCGCATCACCATATCATGTGTCTACTTTATACGATGGCGAAAGGCGGCAAGCGAGGGCTCATTCGCAACACCTAGAGACGCTCTACAGGAACGATGTATTTCTCGATGCCCCACATTCCCAATATTCTACAAGAATGCATCGAAACCATAGTAGTTTGTGTCATTGCCATTTCTCTCTTCTTCCCACATCTCGACTCCGTTCATGTTTCGTTGTAGGCTTCTTGCTTTGTAAGGAGAGCTAGCTAATGTAGGAATGACGCTAGCTACAGGAGGAAGGTTGCAAAACAAAATAGTATATATTGAGCTAAGCAGGCGTGGAAACATGCATTTGTACTGTGTCTTTTATAAATGTGGGTATGCTAAGGGACAGGAAGTTGGTGGGTAAATTAGCAAATCTTTTCAATCCGAGTTGATCATTATTGTATCTTCATGTACAAAATAATATCATAATATTTGCTAGAACTCAACAATGGTGGCTCCTCTGATAAAAAAAAAGGAGAGATAAATATCTCCAGAAGCATAAGGATAAGACTGAGAAACAAATTTGTGTTCAGCTAAAATGTATGGTATGTACTTTAGAATGTCGCATGATGGAGGTCACAAAAGCAACTACAATAAAACCAATCTGTCTTGGAATAGATGCACCCATTAGCCAAAAATCGTATTTTAAAATGTAAAAAAATTCTAAACAAAAATTTTGGGTGTACATCTAGACATTCTATATTCATACACAAAATTTCGTGGGAAAAAATATATTTTTTGTTGTTTGTGTAAAAAAAGATAATTTTCGGTGCTCCAAAATATTTGTTTTTGTGAAAATTTGTGTACAAACATATTATGTCTTCATGTACATCCAATTTTTTTTGTACAATTTTCTTGACATGTTGAAATATATTTAAAATACAATTTTCAAAATTGGTGTATATAGTCCTATGAGCCAAAACACCATGTTCCAACAATAAGGTGTGGCATACATTATTAACTCTGTTAGGTGACGTCCGGAGCGTGCGCACAAGGTGCTATCTCTTGAGTTGGCCGTTGAGCCGGCGATGGATGTGGACACGGGGAATAAGGTCCCGTTTTGCTCTATCTTGTGCTAGTTGTGGTGCTTTGTTATTGTTTGAAGGCTTCGGTTTGTAGGATTATTGTTTGTAAGGCTTTCTGTCAGCTATGTTGAATAAATGAAATAAAAGGCCGTATGCATCTTTTCGATGCAGAGGCCGGGTACCCCAAACTCGTTTGAAGGAAATGTGCTCTTGCATGTTGCTTCAATAATAGTGACACCCGTAGAACTTAATTTACGCGATTCCAAGTTAAGGAATACTAGAGAAGTGCACATCAATCGACATTTCTACAATTTGCGATTGAAAGCGTAGCTAGGATAGATCCAGGACTAGAACTAGGGGTTTATAGAGATGAGCTTTTGTAAGATGCCCCACCTTACCCCTTTGGAGTTATAGTTATAGGGTGTAGCCACGTCCCGGTTAGACACTGCTGTCATTTACATCTTGAGCCCCACTGCATGCTCCGGTAGGTTGCACATGCTTGCATGCGATGGACTAATCGATGGGTACCGTGGGGATCTGCATGTCCGCTTCTTAATATCCCAATAATCCCATTTAGTCCCGCCGGACGAGAACATAAGGTAGCTGGTCATCCCACACCCACGCCACTTGCGCGTTGCTAAACCTTAGAACAAGAACACCATGAAATACTTGCTACAATAATCATGACTCGTTTCCTAACAATGCTTCTTTCGCATCACCATATCATGTGTCTACTTTATAAGGTGGCAAAAGGCGGGAAGCGAGGGCTCAGTTTTGCAACACCTAGAGACGCTCTACGGGAGGGATAGATTTCTCGATGCCCCACATTCCCAATATTCTACAAGAATGCATCGAGTTTATCTCATTACCATTTCTCTCTTCTTCCCACATCTTGACTCCGTTCATGTTTCTTTGTAGGCTTCTTGCTTTGTAAGGGGAGCTAGCTAAAATAGGTATGAGGCTAGCTATAGGAGGAAGATTGCAAAACAAAATGGTATATATTGAGCTACAGGCGTGGAAATATGCATTTGTACCGTGTCTGCTATAATGTGGGTATGCTAAGGGACAGGAAAGTTGGTGGGTAAACTAGCTAATCTTTTAAATCCGAGTTGATCATCGTATCTTCATGTACAAAATAATAATATCATATTGTTTACCAGAACTCAACAATAGTGACTCCTCTGATAAAAAAACGGGAGAGATAAGTATCTCCGGAAATATAAGGATAGGGCTGAGAAACAAAGTTGTGTTCAGCTGAAACGTATGGTAAGTACTTTAGAATGTGGCATGATGGAGGTGACAAACGCAGCTACCATAAAACCAATTTGTTTTAAATCTTAGGTGTAGATGCACCTATTAGCCAAAAAACAGTATTTCAAAATGTAAAAAAAGCTAATTTTGTTTTGATGTATATCTGGACATTCTATGTTCGTACACAAAATTTCAGGAGAAAAACACAATTATTGTGGTTTGTGTAAAAAGATAGTTTTCGGTACTCCAAAAATTCATTTTCATGATATTTTTTTGTCTTCTTTGCGCAAGCCACAAAAAGTGTATTTTTCCCCGAAACTTTGTGTACAAACATATAATGTTTTCGTGTATATCCATAATTCTTGTTCCAATTTTTTTGACATGTCAAAATATATTTAAAATAAATTTTCAAATGGTGTATCTAGTCCTATGAGCCAAAACACCATGTCCCTACAATAAGGCATACATTATTTACTCCGTCAGTTGAAGGAAATGTGCTCTTGCATGTTGTCTTCAATAATAATGACACCCGTAGAACTTAATTTACGTTATTCCAAGTTAAGGAAACTAGAAGATACCCCGCGCATTGCAGCGGGAATCTACGTAGAAACTTATATTTTAAATAAAAGGACATGAAAAATATGATACATTAAGTTCTCTATACGAATATGCAAAATTCAGTTTGTCATAGTCGAGGTACTAAGTTTATTCGACACAAAATATGTATGTATCAAAAATTATAAGCATCTACAACTAAATAATAAAAAAGATTGATGGTGTGGATTTTGCGTACAAAGATTAATAAATATTAGTGGACGTGACATGGACAATTGATAGGTTAAGAGAGTGGATGATGTGGATAGCTTGCATGTTGAGATAGAAAAATCATATATGAACTTAGTGGGGTTTTGCTTTATAAGAGGTATAGATAGTCGAGAAGTGCACATCAATCAGACATTTCTACAATTTACGATTGAAAGCATAGCTAGGATAGATCCAAGACTAGAAACGGGGGGTTTTCGAGATGACCTTTTGTAAGATGCCCCACCTTACCCCTTTGGAGTTATATAAGGCTTAAATTTTAGTTGTTTATTGACTAATGTTACCTTTTGCGCTCGATTCAAATAATGCCAATAAGGTAACCAGCAACTAGCTGATAACACATCAAAAGCACATCCTTCAGCCATCTGCACTTGGATCTTCGCAATGACATCACATAGTCCCATGTTAAACTAAATTTATTCTAAATTTTCAAAGAGAGAGTGAAGTTGGATGCATCCACATTCGTATTTTTCATGCTTTCAACTGTTTTTGATCCAACACGGGGATCTCTCAATTTCCGTCCTGATGGCAGGTATAATTTTTCATTATTAGAATCTGATATTTCACAATGCCGAAGTAATCTAGAAAAACAAGTCCTGGATATAACATTGTCAAAAAAAAAAATGGGCCTGGTAAGTCATGGGGAATGGATTTTTCCATGGGCACTCGTCGATATGTTTCCAACTCTAGCATGTGCACCTGAGCTCCGTTAGGAATTTTCCATTTTGCATAGGCTAGCTAGCATCAAAAGTTCAAATTCGCATCATGATGTGTACTTGCTTTTAGCTTTAAGAAATTGAGACAAAAGGAGGATCAGCTGGCTCAAGACATCGAAACTTTGAAACTTAGCTTACTCAGTTAGGATGCCTCACCAACTTGTAGGGCGCCTCTAGAGTTCTTTTCAGGATCGAGGGGCATTGTGGCCGACCAAAACAAGGTGCCATGAACGTTTTTCTTAATCGAAACAATGATCTCACGTTACATGTTGGATTCTAACTAAGAGAACAGACAATCAACCGGTATTGTTTGTAATATCCATATGTGCGTTCTTAGAAGGGCCTATTTTATTATTCCGTCCGATCAATATGCGGAAGGTCCCAGCATGTTGTATGTGAGGCTACTTTTTACTCACGTGCCGATCGAAAGCTTTGGATGTGCTCTTTGAAGAGGGGAAAGGATATTATACACTTAGTTCAAAGTATATTGGATGTGCTCTTTGTATAGTGTTTGGATTGCGTGTTTGATAATATTAGGGTTTTAAGTGCAAAAATGACTAAATGATTGAATCTGAACCAGAGGTTGAAAATGGATCAGTTCACAAACTCTTTACTAAACCTAAAGCGTCTAGTACATTCTATATGTTCCCTTCATTGATTAAGGATGTCCATGTGCATGTCCGTTAATTATACACCACTATCTCTGTGGAAATATATTATCATAGTGCATAAGTTACGCGTATGGCAAAGGATTCGTGTATAGGCATTCTTGGATACTCGTCACAAGCACATAGGAGAAGCACAAGACAGGAAATTTAACCCGAACCCGAACGGCACCGAGCTGTGACAGAAAGCAAAATCATAACTATAACTAGAAAGATGCAACATGCGTATACTTCTCTGCATGCGAGCCCTGAATAACGCTGTGAAAAAAAAAAAATTATAGTCCAAAGGACACAGCTGGCCCTTTATGACCGAGGTAACGGCACACCAAGACTTATTCTCAACCGTCCTCTGTGTTGTAACAAATGTCTATTTATAATAATCTATGACAGAATCAGCAAAAACTGATTGCCGTGTCTGCACATGAGCTGACTGTTAACTATGAACTGCAAACTGAACCGTAGCAGAAGTTGGTGTGTTTCCTGCTATCTCCCATTAATTCCAAGTTAGCTCGAAGAGCACCTCCCATTGCAACTGCGACATCGAACTCTTTGTACACAACTAATCCGATAAGAGCTACGACATGGAGAAGGCCTTATATTAGTGAAGTGCAGCGTGTAGAACTAACATATATATACGGAGCCAGGAAGAGGAGCTGTTTCTTGTACGATGGTGTTTCTTACTTAAACGGGGGGAGGGTGGTGGGTGCGCGTTAGCTATCCATCCACCACACTTGTTTCTAGTTTTAAAAGAAGCTACTCTCAACACTCATGTGCTTCAATGGTGTATATATCCAGTAAAAGCATTAGAAACCATATATCTTGAATGATAAGGATGAGTGAATGAATTTCTTAGTGGCTGATTTACTGAAAGCAAAAGAACATAAATAATGTACCCATCTATGTAGACCAAAAACAACAACATGCCAACCAACATGATGAGTATGTGTCTGACCCATCGATCTAGAACTGTTTAATTAAGCAAAGCTTGGGTTGGATAAACCTCAAATGAAAAAGCCTCCTGGTTTACTCCTTGCGGGTGACCAGGGCGATCTTATTGGTTTTGTCTTTAGTTAACCTACCAACAAAGATGTACACTAGTCGACGAAAGAGAGATATTTTGCACACGAGGTTTGGAAGGCGCGTCACAAGTACTACATACGAGCATCCGGGGACCTGACAGAGATGACGTATGGTGATGCACGGTAGCCCGCAAGAGTGGCCTGACCTACTGGAACTCGCCAAGCTGCCGCCATCGCTGACTGCATGGACGCATGGGCATGGTCACATATCACTCCCATCAGAAAACCTCAGAACGTTCCTTACCCGTTCCCGGAGGCGGTCGCGCGGGGCGGCTTTTCTGGCGGCGGTGCGTCCAGGTAGGCGGCGGTCCGGCGAGGCCGGGAGGCAGCGGAGCGACAGCGCGTGCGTGTGGCTGTGGGGCGGAGCAGCGGCGGCGGGAAGCAGCGCGGGCTGGCCCTGTGGCCCAGATCTGGGCCCTCCGTGGCCCATCTGGGTCTGGACGGGCTGGCCTGACGAGCAGCGCGTTCTGCGGATGGTAGGAGGGTAGATCGAGTAGGGGTTCGACAGCCACGGCGGCCGGCCTGTTGCAGCGCGGCGGCGGGCTTTACGGGCCCGGTTGGGACCGGCCGGACCCCATCAGGACCGGTAGTGTGACCGGACTTGAAGGGGACTGGTGTGCTCTGCGGCCGCGTCCGGTCGACTACCTCCCCGGCGGTGGAGGTAGTTCCCTCCCGCGCGGCTGCGGTACTGCTGGCCCCGACTCAAGTTACTCCTCGCCTCCATCTTGCAGACCTCGTGAAGCTTGCTTCGGTGAGACTACGATGGTGGCTTCGTATCCGGGGTGGCGCATGCTGGCGGACGGTGTGTGTGGTGGAGGCGAGGCCTCGTTCTCGCGGGCTCCTGTGCTTCGAATCGTCCGGGTTGTAGACAGGATTTTTTTTGGGAGAAATCCTTGTCGGCTCGGCCGGCACCGACGCGTTGCCGCCTGTGGGCGGCATCTTCCCTTCCTGAAGGGCGTCGTGGCTACCCTCCGTCTGCTTCCCTGTGTGTCGGGGGAAACCCTAGGGCCAGTGTGCTGGTCCGGGCAGCAGGTTCTCCTTCTTCAAGGTGCTGCTTGGCACTCGACGGTCCGTAGCTAGGAAGGAGGTGGTACTTCTTCGGAGGGCGCAACGGTCGCGGGTCACCGTAGTTTAGTTGATCCGCCTATGTCTACATTTTGTTTCTTCTTTTTCGTTTCTTTGGGTGTGTGTGGCTGATGCCCCAGCTTGTGTGGTGTTGCGTTTGTATCGTTGGTTGTTTGGTGGTTGTTGCTTTATTAATAAAGCTGGGCGAAAGCCTATTTCGTGGAGAAAACCTCAGAACGAGAACACCATGGAACTCCTGCCACCATAATCATGACTCGTTTCCTTCCGATGACCGTTCTTTCACATCACCATATCATCTGTCTACTACATATGGTGGCAAAAGGCGGCAAGTACTGGGTTCTCATTTGCAACACCTAGAGAAGCTCTACAGGGGATGTATTTCTGGATACCCCACATTCCCAATATTCTACAAGACTGCGTTGAAGCCATAGTAGTTTATCTTTTCGAACCACATGCAGGAGCGCTGCATGTGTAATATTAGATAGAAATAAGTAAGGCCAAATAATGGCCGAAGTCTTACAAGAGGCAACAAGCCAAGAGAGGAGAAGCAACATGCGACCTAAACAACCAGCAAAGCGCCCTGAAAGGCCGTAGTAGTTTATGTCATTGACATTTCTCCCTTCTTCCCACATCTCGACTCCGTTCATGTTTCTTTGTAGGCTTCTTGCTTTGTAAGGAGAGCTAGCTAATATAGGTATGCGCTAGCTAGAGGCAGATTTTAAAACAATTGGTATATATTGAACTAAGCCGGCGTGGACACATGCATTTGTACCGTGTGCGTGTCCTATTTAAATGTAGGTATGCTAAGGGATAGGAAGTTGGTGGGTGAATTAGCTAATCTTATAAATCCAAGTTGATCATCGTATCTTCATGTACAAAATACTATCATATTGTTCGCTTGAACTCGACAATGGTGGCCAGAGATAAATATCTCCGGAAGGATAAGGATAAGGCTGAGAAACAAAGTTGTGTTCAGCTGAAACGTTTATTTTTTTCGGAATGGATGATGTACCTAGCCTTTGGAATCCAAAGGATGCACACAGCCATTTTTATTAGATTATTCAATAAAACCTTATAAGAGAAATGTAAAAAAACCCGAAACGAAGCCAACCTAGCGACAGCTTGCTACACATACAACAGTGATGAAGGTTGTGGCCAAGAAGAGGGCCATGTGTCCTAGCAACATACCATGCAACGCGCATCATAAAAAAACGAAGGCCACACAAAGTCGCCTGTTAGCGAGCAAGGGGCACAACTGATCTAGCAGACCCTCAACGGCACTGATGCACATGCTACAGAAGTCGTCGCCACTGTCTTTCTCTAACCCATCTTCATATTCAGGACAGAGACCAAAGCATTAGCCTTGTCAGCCAGGGAAGCCGCCACGGTGTCAGACAGCCCCACCACCCATTATTAAAGTATGATATGTACTTTAGAACGTGCAATGATGTAGATGACAAAAGCAGCTGCAATGAGGCATGCATTATTAACTACGCAAAAGGAAATGTGCTCTTGCATGTTATCTTCAATAATAGTGACACGTGTAGATCTTAATTTATGCTATTCCAAGTTAACGAATACTCGAGAAGTGCATATCAATCAACATTGCTACAATTTGCGATGGAAAGCATATCTACGATAGGTCCAGGACTAGAAATAGGGTTTTGTTAGAGAGGAGCTTTTGTAAGATGGCCCACCTTACCCCTTTATTTCTTCTACACAAAGAGAAAAGTGAAGTTCCATGGATCCACATTCTGATTTTTCATGCTTTCAACTGATTTTGATCCAACATGGGAATCTCTCAATTTCATCCTTATGACAAGTATAATTTCGTCATTGTTATACAATGCAGATGTAATCTAGAAAAAACATGTCCTGCATATAATACTGTCAAAAAAATTGGGTCTGGTAAGTCACGGGGAATGGATTTTTATCATGGGCACTGGTCGATATGTTTCCAACTCCATTATGCTTAAGAAACTTAGAATTCAATGGTCTATTACCTGTTACCAAGATTTTGGATCCCGAAAGTTTTTTTTTCCGAGGGGGCTCGGGATTCCCCGGTTACTACGGTAACCGAGTAATCCTAGATTGTTATCGGACAAATTTTAAAAGTAAATTTGGAATTCAAATTTTCTCAGTAGGGTGATTTAGACTGTAAACTCTATCTGGACATGAAACTATACCACAGTAGAGTGGTCCGCCTACCTTTGGGCCTGTGCGCAATTACACGTCACATGTTCGAACCTTATTGTCCACTGTTTTTTCATGATTTTGGTGATTTTGTCTCATATAGTGAGAATATTACACACAAAAAATGAAACCGGTGGTAACTCGATCTTGGGACAATGGGACCTCATGGAGAGGATCACAAGCCGCTGCCTTGGAATTGTGAACATGCTGAGAATATATATATATATATGATATATACCGATGTATTGGTATTCAAATTCAAAAAATCTCAAGAGTTTTTTAGCCGGTAAGCACACTTACCAAGGGTGCTCCGGAAGCTCGGTTACCGGCTGGTAACCGGATTTACCGACCGGTAAACCAAACGATGCCTGTTACTCTGTTAGCATGTGCACCTGAGCTCTAATAGAAATTTTTCGAATTTTCATAGGCTAAATTCGCATCAACGGTTTAAATTTGCATCATGATGTATCTTTCTTTTAGCTTTAAGGAACTGACACAAAAGGAGGATCAACTGGCTCAAGATATTGAAACTTTGAAGCTTAATAAGCTTGCCAATTTGGAACGCCTCGCCAACTCGCAGTGCCTCCCTAGAGTTCTTTTCAGGAGGGGCGGTGTGGCAGACGAAAACAAGGCGCCATGACCATTTTGATTAATCGAAACAATGATCTCACTTACAGGCGCAAATTCTAACTAAACGAAAAGACAATCATCCGGTGTTGTTTTGTAATATCCTGATGTGCATGCTTAGAAGCGCTTGTTTTATTATTCCCGCTGATCAATATGCGGAAGGCCCCAGCGTGTTCTATGCGAGGCTACTTTTTACTCGTGGCGAAAGCCTTAGATGTGCTCTTTGAAGAGGGGAAATGATTGGACATGATGTTTTGACTCACGGGTTGCAGATGAACCCGTTGTGTAAATGTATTTTTAACACATTTCAAAATGTCAAAAAAATTCAAACGAAAATTTCGGGTGTTCATATAAAAAATGTCTATCCGTGTAAAAAAGTTTCGCATCGAAAAGACATTTTGTGTGACCGATATAAAAAAGGCAAAAAAATGTTACGTACAAAGTTGTTTTGGAATGTCAGAGATTTGTCTTTTTTACACCGGTCACAAAAAATGTCTTTTCATCCTGATTTTTTTTGCACGAACATAGAATGTTCATATGTATACCCGAAATTTTTGTTTGAATTTTTCTGACATTTTAAAATTCGGTTTTGGGTAGTGGGTGTAGATGCACCTATGAGCCGAAGTGGATTTCCCGGAAATGATTTGGCTATTGGAAAACTAAATATGGGAGCTATTTGGACAAGATACCAGACTCTTTGTTCAGAATATATAGAGCCAGTTGATCCTGGATATGCTCTTTGAACAGGGTTGGACTGCATGTTTGATATGAATAGATATCATAGTTGTAAAAATGACTGTAGGATTGAATCTGAGCCAGAGGCTGAAAATGGATCAGTTCACAGACTCTTTAGGCCTCCCCTAATGCAAGTTTTTTTAGCACGGTTTCATAACTATTTGTTGGAATAGGCTCGTGTTACAGGCCGGCTCCTATAATAACGTGATAAGCGAAGGTACATCGGAAGAGACCTTACTATACTAATAGACCGAAAGTGTCTAGTGCATTCTATATGTCCCCTTTGTTAGAGTAGATATGTAGATATTTGTGTATATTATATTTTGCCCATATGTTAGGGGCCCTTTTGCATATTGCACCTGTACATTGTACTATATATTGTGGCCTTTTGGCCCCCAGGAATACAAGTTGTGCTATTCCCTAACATGGTATCAGAGCCGAATTAGGCTTTTTTTTTCCGGCCGAAGCCGTCGCCGCCGCCGCGCCCCCGGCCTCCTGCCGCCGCGCTCCGGCCGCCGCCGCCATCCGCCGCCTCTTCCGCGGCCTCCGCCGCCGCCCTTCATCGCCGGCCGCCGCTTCTTCACCGTCCCACCGCCGCCCCTCGTCGCTTTTCCGGCCGAAGCCGTCGCCGCCGCCGCGCCCCCGGCCTCCTGCCGCCGCGCTCCGGCCGCCGCCGCCGTCCGCCGCCTCTTCCGCGGCCTCCGCCGCCGCCCTTCGTCGCCGGTCGCCGCCTCTTCACCGTCCCGTCGCCGCCCCTCGTCGCTGCAGCTCCTCGCCGCTTCTCCGGCGCCGTCCCTCGTCTCCGGCGCCGTCCCTCGTCTCCGGCGCCCCTCCAGCGCCGCCCCTCGTCGCTGGCGTCCTTCCGACGCCGCCCCTCCTCCAGCCCGCCCCGTCACCGCTGCTCCGCCGACTCGAGCGAGATCGATCTGGTCTGTTTCGTCGGTTGACTTTGTGCTTCTAAAAAAAAAACAGAGAGAGAGAGATGTCTACTTCATCGGGCTACGTTGCGATTCCTCGCTGCCCGGTTGTCTTTGATGGAGCGAATTACCCCGATTTCGCTAACTTCATGCGCGTCCATATGCGCGGTCTTCGTCTTTGGGGGATACTTTCTGGCGAGGTCTCTTGTCCGCCCCGCCCCGTTGCTCCTCTGGTGCCTGTTGCACCAACGCCTACTGTCGTCGCCTCCACTGCTTCTCAGGAGGAAAAGGATGCTGCTACTAGTGCTGATGCTCTTGCCGTGACTGCTTATGACCAGAGGATCCAGGCTTATTCTGATGCTATTGCGACATACCGGCAGGATCTGACTGACTACTCTCAGTGGGTTGATGAGGATGCCCGTGCTGCCGCTGTTCTGACTTGCAGTGTTTTGCCTCAGTATGCTGCTGAGTTTATGGCTCTTCCCACTGCTGCTGCCCAGTGGGCCTTTCTTCGTCAGCGCTATCAGCCGTCTGGTGATGCTCTTTACCTGTCTGTGGTCCGTCAGGAGCATGCCCTTCAGCAGGGCGATTCTACTATTGATGAGTTCTACACTCAGAGTGCTGCTATTTGGCGTCAGCTTGATTCGCTTCGCACACCTGTGTGTGGCACCTGTCCTTGCTGCTTGACTGTCCGCGCAGACCTGGAGTTTCAGCACGTTTTTGAGTTCATGTCGCGGCTCCGCAAGGAGTTTGAGCCACGTCGTGCCCAGTTATATGCCCGTGGCCGTGTTCCGCTCTCTGAGGTCCTGTCTGAGCTTCGTGCTGAGGAGACTCGTCTTCGTGGTGCTGGTCTTCTGGAGGTTCCCTCTGTACTTGTTGCTCGTGCTCCTCCTGTGCCGCCTGCTCGTAGCCCTGCTCCGCCACAGCCTACTTCTCAGTTCCAGGGTCAGAGCAAGCCCCAGCAGTCTCGTGGTTCTCGTGGTCCTTGCACTTACTGCAAGCAGTCTGGTCATGATATTTCTAGCTGCTGGCAGAGGGATCCCAGCTTACGTCAGCAGTTTCTTGCTCGTCGGAGGACAGGCTCTTCAGGCTCTCCAGGCTCTTCTGCTGTTGCACTGTCTGATCAGGATCTCATTCGTAGTCTTCATGGTCTGCTCGCTTCTCCAGGCTCTCCCTCGCCGGGTACTGCTGGCTCTGTGACTGGTTCTTCTGGCACCGCGCCACCACCACCTTCTACACAGTCAGGTATGTCCTCCCCGTGGTATTTAGACTCTGGAGCTTCTTTTCATATGACCTCTACATCTTCTATTCTTTCTGCTCTTCGTTTTCATATATCTCCTGTCCGTGTTATCACGGCTGATGGTACCTCTCTTCCTGTTTCTAGTCGAGGCACCCTTTCTACTTCATCTTTTTCTGTTCCTGATGTTTCTCATGTACCTAGCCTTAAGATGAACCTATTTTCTGCTAGTCAGCTCACTGATCATGGTTGTCGTGTCATTCTTGATGCTGATTCTTGTGCTGTTCAGGACCGTCGGACTCAGGCCCTGGTTGGCGCTGGCCCTCGTAGTCTTCAGTCTCCAGGGCTTTGGGAGTTAGACTGGCTTCGTGTTCCTTCCGCTGCTACTACATCTGCCAGTTCTCCTGCGGTTGCTGCTTCTGTCACTGGCTCTTTTCAGCAGTGGCATCATCGGCTGGGTCATCTTTGTGGTTCACGCTTATCATCATTAGTTCGTCGTGGTCTTCTAGGGTCTGTTTCAGGAGATGTGTCTTTACATTCTTGTCAGGGTTGTAGGTTAGGGAAACAGATTCAGCTTCCCTATCCTACTAGTGTGTCTGTCTCTCAGCGACCTTTTGATTTAGTTCATTCAGATGTTTGGGGTCCGGCTCCCTTTCAGTCAAAGGGGGGCCATCGATACTATATTTTGTTTATTGATGATTTTACTCGGTACACCTGGTTATTTTTTATGCGCTCTCGCAGTGAGGTCCTCTCTATTTATCAGCGTTTTGTTGCCATGGTTCGTACTCAGTATTCCACGCCTATTCGTGTCTTTCGTGCCGATTCTGCAGGAGAGTATATCTCCCAGCACTTGCGTGGTGTTCTTGCTGAGCAGGGTACCCTTGCTCAGTTCTCTTGTCCCGGCGCCCATGCTCAAATGGGGTCGCCGAGCGTAAGCATCGTCATATTCTTGAGACTGTCCGTGCTCTGATGATTGCTTCCTCTCTTCCGCCGCATCTTTGGGCTGAGGCTGTCGCTACAATCGACTTACCTCATTAACATTCAGCCCTCTGCTGCCCTTCAGGGTGACATCCCTTTCGAGCGTCTTTCTGGTACTTCTCCAGATTATTCGGCTCTCCGTTTGTTTGGTTGCTCTTGCTATGTTCTTCTTCCTCCTCGCGAATGCACCAAACTTACTGCTCAGTCTGTTGAGTGTGTTTTTCTTGGGTATAGTGATGAGCATAAGGGTTACCGGTGTTGGGATCCTGCTGCTCGTCGTATGCGCATCTCTCGTGATGCCACGTTTGATGAGACGCGCTCTTTCTATCCTTGCCATACCTCTGGCACTTATCCGGTGGATGATATTTCTTTTCTCCTCTTTCCAGACTCACCTCCGGCTGTCTCCTCTTCTCCTTCTTCCTCCGGTGCGCCTCCTCCAGCTTCTGTGACTTCCTCTCCACCGTCTAGTACCCCTAGTACCCCTCGTTCTCCAGCTTCGGCTCCTTCTCCTTCGTCTTCTTCCACCCTTTCTTCTCCCACTTCTTCCTCTTCTTCTCTTGATGAGTCATCTTCTGCTGCTGAGCCTTCACTTTCACGGCCTGTTCGTCAGCATCGTCCTCCGGACCGTTATTCTCCTAGTAAGTATGGTCTTTCTGTTGTCTCCGAGCCTACCTCTTATCGGGATGCTGAGCATCATCCTGAGTGGCAGCTTGCCATGGCTGAGGAGATTGCTGCGCTTGAGCGCACTCACACCTGGGATCTTGTTTCTCCCCCTTCTGGTGTTCGTCCTATCACGTGTAAGTGGGTCTACAAAATTAAGACTCGCTCTGATGGTTCTCTTGAGCGCTATAAAGCGCGTCTTGTGGCTCGTGGTTTTCAGCAGCAGCACGGCCGTGACTATGATGAGACTTTTGCTCCTGTGGCTCATATGACCACCGTTCGTACTCTTCTTGCTGTTGCTTCTGTTCGACGCTGGTCTGTATCCCAGCTTGATGTTCAGAATGCTTTTCTTAATGGCGAGTTGAGTGAGGAGGTTTACATGCAGCCTCCTCCTGGATATTCTGTTCCTGATGGGATGGTTTGTCGTCTTCGACGATCTTTATATGGTCTCAAACAGGCCCCTCGTGCCTGGTTTGAGCGTTTCTCCTCCGTGGTTATTGCTGCTGGTTTCTCTCCCAGTGCTCATGATCCAGCACTGTTTGTCTACACCTCTCCTCGGTGTCGGACCTTATTGCTCCTTTATGTTGATGACATGATCATCACTGGTGATGATCCTGAGCACATTGCCTTTGTTAAGGCGCGTTTACGAGAGCAGTTTCTCATGTCTGACCTTGGTCCTCTTCGCTATTTTCTTGGGATTGAGATTTCTTCTACAGCCGATGGTTTCTATATCTCCCAGGAAAAGTATATTCAGGATCTTCTTTCTCGGGCTGATCTTAGTGATGACCGTACTATTGAGACTCCTATGGAGCTCAATGTTAAGCTTCGCCCTACTGATGGTACTCCTCTTTCTGATCCCACGCGTTATCGTCATCTTGTTGGGAGTCTTGTTTATCTTGCTGTTACTCGTCCTGATATCTCTTATCCTGTTCATATTCTGAGTCAGTTTGTCTCAGCTCCGACCACCGTTCACTATAGTCATCTCCTTCGTGTCCTTCGTTATCTTTGTAGCACGATTACTCGTCGTCTTTTCTTTCCTAGTTCCAGCTCTCTCCAGCTCCAGTGTTATTCAGATGCCACGTGGGCGAGTGATCCTACAGATCGCCGTTCACTTTCTGCTTACTGTGTATTTCTTGGTGGTTCGCTTGTTGCTTGGAAGACGAAGAAACAGGTTGCAGTTTCTCGTTCGAGTGTTGAGGCTGAGTTGCGGGCTATGGCTTCGTTGGTTGCGGAGGTTACTTGGTTACGATGGTTGCTTGCAGATTTTGGGGTCTCTGTTACGACACCCACTCCATTGTTGTGTGATAGTACAGGTGCTATCAGTATTGCACGTGATCCGGTCAAGCATGAGCTGACCAAGCATATTGGTGTTGATGCCTTTTATACACGTGCTCAGGTGCATGATCAGGTTGTTGCGCTTCATTATGTGCCTTCAGATTTACAGTTGGCGGATTTCTTTACGAAGGCACAGACTCGAGCGCAACATGACTTCTTACTCTCCAAACTCAGTGTTGTGGATCCACCCTGAGTTTGAGGGGGGGTGTTAGAGTAGATATGTAGATATTTGTGTATATTATATTTTGCCCATATGTTAGGGGCCCTTTTGCATATTGCACCTGTACATTGTACTATATATTGTGGCCTTTTGGCCCCCAGGAATACAAGTTGTGCTATTCCCTAACACCCTTCATTAACTAATGTTGTCCATGGGCATGTCCATTACACAACTTCATGCTCCTTGTTGTTCTGGTCCTGCTCCTCATAGTTATGGTCGAGCAGTTGCTCTCCCTTGCACGAGATTAATGAAGAACTAGCCTTGAAATTCCAAAGGAAACAGATTTGAAACTAGGTCCTTCGTGCAGGAGGTAACGATGCACCAAGACTTATTCTCAACTGGATTATGTGTTGCAGAAAATATTTATTTATAATAATCTATGGCAGAATCAACAACAACAGATTGTCGTCTCTGCACATGAGCTGACTGCTAACTTTGAAGTGCAGACCCAACCGTATCATAAGTTGGTGTGTTTCCTGGTACCTCCCATTCAAAGTTAGTTCGGAGAGCACCTCCCATAGCAACTACGCAGTGTTACACACATCAAACTATTTGTAGGCTACTAGTCTGTTGAGAGCTATGACAAGTAGGAGGGTCTTAGCAAGCATGTGGAACTAATATATATTGAGCTAGGAAGAGGAGTTGTTTCTTGTACGATGGTGGTTCTTATATAAACGAGGGGAGGGTGGCAGCTGCGGATTAGAGCATCTTCACTGGGGCTCCTAAAGCAACCCTAAAGACCCGTTGGAGTATCGGAGAGAAAAACGGCCACAGCGATACTCAAAAACTTCTGTCCGGCTCAATTTCTGTCAGCACCTCTGAATGGGTCTCCAAACTTGGGGGCCTGCTCGGGGGTGCTGGACAATGTGCGCGCAGTGCTTCCGACATGTAGGTCCCGCTTGTGATTGCGCGAGACGCAACGATTTAATGGCTAGTCAAAGCGGCGCAATGGTCTATGAGGTGGATGGCGCATTGAAGCGTCTCCTCGTCGCAGCGCCGAAGACCACACGCGACACTCATGTAATGGTGCACCGACCTCGGCCGGCTTTAACATGCCACCACCGCCCCTCTCCCCATCCACTCACACAGATCCATCTCCGGCCATTGTGGTGCCGGTGTCTGGCGGACGAAGGATGGCTACGCATGCCGCCATCGCTGTGAATAGCTGTCCGCGCACTACTAGGAAAAGGCCTATCTGTGGCGCACCTTTTTGGAATTCTGTGGCGCATCCTGGAAAAGTGGATGCGCCACAAATTCTCGCCACTAAAATATATTTCTGTGGCGCACGCGGATGGTGCGCCACAGAAATACTCAGATTCTGTGGTGCACCCATAACCGTGCGCCACAGAAATATTTCAGTGGCGCCTCCAATGTGCCATGCGCCACATAGATTTTTTTTTGAATTTCAAAAAAAAAGGGCGGCCAGATCTAGATCTAGATCTAGCCGCCGGAATTTTGCCGGAATTTCATCGGAGACTGTGTTGCCGTGGGTGTAGGAAGGGGTCGTCGGAGGTCGCCGGAGGTGGAGGTGGAGGTGGAGGTCGCCGGGGTGGAGGAGGAGGTCGCCGGAGGTGGAGGTGGAGGTGGAGGTGGAGGTGGAGGAGGAGGTTGCCGGGGTGGAGGAGGAGGAGGTCGCCGGAGGTTGAGGTCGCCGGGGTTGTGGAGGAGGTCGCCGGAGGTTGAGGTCGCCGGGGTTGTGGAGGAGGTCGCCGGGGTGGTGGAGGAGGTCGTCGGAGGTGGAGGTCGCCGGAGTTGTGGAGGAGGTCGCCGGGGTGGTGGAGGAGGTCGCCGGAGGTGGAGGTCGCCGGAGTTGTGGAGGAGGTCGCCGGAGGTGGAGGTGGAGGAGGAGGAGGAGAGAAGATGTGGAGGAGAGGAGAGGAGAAGAGAAGGAGGAGGGAGGAGAAGTGGAGAGGAGAAGTGGAGGAGAGGAGAAGTGGAGGAGAGGAGAAGGGGAGAGGAGAAGTGGAGGGAGAAGTGGAGGAGAGAAGGGGAAAAGAAGAGGGAGAGAAGGGAGCGCCGGCGGGATTCAAAATTTGAATCACACAATCTGTGGCGCATGGGCTACATATGCGCCACAGAATTGTCTTTTATTTTTATTTTTTTGCTGGAAATTTTTTTCTGTTGGCCATAAATTTTTTTTCGTTTGGAATTTTGAGAATCTGAAAAAAGTCCAAAATTTTCTCTAGTTTTTTTAAGGTATT
The DNA here is from genome assembly GCA_012064385.1 of Puccinellia tenuiflora. NCBI lineage: Eukaryota > Viridiplantae > Streptophyta > Magnoliopsida > Poales > Poaceae > Puccinellia > Puccinellia tenuiflora. The sequence continues at coordinate 194,784 of QRDG01000504.1, read as the reverse complement.
AAACGCATTTTTTCGACGTCGTATGCAAAAGTTATTCCCGTTTTAATATTTTTTCACCTACTTTTGGAAAAAAAGTCAAAATGCGTATTTTTAATTTTTCCTAACAACTAGACCCAAAACCTTCCCTACATCTAAAAGGATTTTATTTTTTGAATATTTTATCATTTTATTTCACTTCGTGCAAAACTAAAAAGGCGATCCACGGGGGGTGGGTGGGATCTGTTTTGAAGAATTCTGTGGCGCATGGGCCACATGCGCCACAGAAATATGCCTTTCTGTGGCGCATATAGCTAGATGCGCCAAAGAAATGTATCTTTCTGTGGCGCATCTAGCTATATGCGCCACAGAAAGACATATTTCTGTGGCGCATTCGGTTCTCGTGCGCCACTGAATTCCAAAATTCTGTGGCGCATGCAAAACTATGCGCCACAAAAATATTTTCTGTGGCGCATGGCTGCTTAGTGCGCCATAGAATGTGGTTCCACCTATAGCTAGTTTCCTAGTAGTGGCGACGCGCGTCGAACGCCACAACTAGGCATGACGAAACCAGCTGAGACTCGAGCAACAGTCGCTTCCGGCAAGAGCACCGCCACCTACACCTCCACCTCCACCGGCCCGTCCTACGCGCTTGACAGCCGTCGTCTGATGACGGTCGAGGAGGCGCAGAACCA